>JAUZNJ010118556.1:11180-45314 GCA_034780135.1 Jordanella pulchra | reverse complement strand
AAACATTTGAATGCATCAGTCTGTGTGCAATGAATAAATATAATGTACAAGTTACACCTTTTGAATGGAATTACTGACATAAATCTACTTTTTCATGGTATTCTAATTTTATGACCAGCACCTGTAATGTCTTAGTTCATCTCTACAGGTCCAACAAACAGCCAGCCTTCCTAAAATCCTACTTTTGAACAACACTGCTTCAAATAAAGAGGAAACAACAGAGGGGCGAATACACTGAAATGTCAGACGTGTTCGGAGTCTTTGAGAGGATTTTCAGTTAACATAACTTACCAATGAATTTGAAACCCAACAACACAGATAAAAGGTGGTTCATCTCAAAGACAGACGACCCAAACCAAAGCTGATGGACATTTTTTATGCCTTCCAGTGCAGCAAAAACTGCTCAGATTTCCATATTGGAGAAACCAAATTTAGAGCAATGCATGGTGCAGCACAGGAGGGCCAGCAGCTCTGGGCTCGCTCTTTGATAGGTGTCTGAACGTTTTCAGTTTCTCTGATCTGGTTCTGGTTTTCTAAAATGTAAGGCTTTTTTATTTTAGCCATGACCTGGGTGACAGACAATTTGCAAAGGCGTTTTAGTTTTTTCTCAGTGTACAGGTTGTTGTTTTTTCCAGAAGTCCTAGAGGATCATCAAAATGTTTTTAGGTCAATAATGTTTTTTTGTTTTTTCCTTTTTTTGTCTTATCTCTGAACCATGAACCATGGTCTTAACTGATGCAGGAACTCTGCAGAGTTTCAGATGCTGTTTTTGGGAGCTCTGTGACCTCTTGGATGAGTTGCTAACGCTTTCTTGGAGTAAATTTGGTTGGCTGCCCACTACTGTCCACTCTTCCATGTTCTCTTCCTGTATTAGTTGTGGTTCTTTGTACAACAGTGATTTAGTTTCTCGTCTGTTCCTGAATTTCTTAGATCAGATGTGTATGTGCTGCTTTCTGAGATCTTTTAGCCTACTTCATGTTGTCAGACAGGTTCTATTACAGCGATTTATTGGTACAGTGGTGATCAGGTCCGATTTTGTGGAGGGAAATACTGTTAATTTATTATTTAAGATGAAAATAATAGCTCTACGTGGCGTTAGGTCAGCTCTATAAATTCATAAATTAAGAGCTTATAAATAACATTGCATTTAAACCTTTGGTAAAATGGGTCTTTGATTGGATATTATAATTGTAATCTTTTAATTAGCTGCTCCGTTCAGTCTTAGCTCCTTAATAAAGAGGCACACAGGATTAACTGAAGGAAATCACCTTTTTGAAGCCTTGTCCAACCAGGTGTATTAACAACTGCTAATAAATGCTAAAAGGCTAATACTAGCATAAAATTTGCATAAAATACGCTGCCATGATGACTTTTACCGATGCTTCGTACTTAGTCCTACTTGTGCACAAGCTGTCTCCTCATAAGAGCTCTATGGTTGACTCCCAGCCTCGAGGGACAGCATCTGCAGTGGTTAACCCAGATTTGTGTGTCTCTCTGGGCCCTCACCTCTTCTTGTTGGCCCTACCTGAATGTGACAGAACCAGGATCATCAGCTCAATGCGGTGTTTGCCCTTCACTAAGCAGCTCAGCTCACAGCGAATCAGACGCTCTGTGCCTGTCAGACGATATTCAGGGACGAGACGCATCTACCTGGAAGCGTTTGCCTTGGTCTCTCTCTGTTTCTGTTGAATATAACCTCAAAGAAAAACAAAGCATATGTCACCCTCTTGGTACCTTTATCCCAGAGCTGCTGGGAGCTCAGTGTGAATCAGGGTCTCGCTCATCTGTTGAAGCCAGGTAGACTCTGTCAGATGTAGATCTTGACTTTGACTAGGCCATTCTATACTTTAATGTTCATCTAATGAAGACCGTGATCCAAAGGAATAAAATTCCTCCACATTTTCAGTTTTTAGCACTTTTTGTTCAATATTTAATCCACCTTTAAAAACAAAATAACGTGTTCCATCGAAAAAAAATGATGACCCCGGATCATGATGCTGCCACCACCATGTTTCAAGCTTGTTCTGTCATTAATTATTATAGGGAAACGTTTAGTTTTAAACATCCCTGCAGCTCCCCCAGCATTGTAGCCTCATTAAACTGCTTTTTGTTTTTAGGAACTTTAGAAGAAAATGCATTTTTGAACACAGTGGTGACTGCAGCATGGTATACGTGCATTCATGAGGCTGTAGATCTGCTTTGCCTCCTAACATTTGTAGGATTCAGTTACCTCTCTGCAGGTGACTTTAGCTAAAGGAAGCAAAAGATCCAATTCTCCTACAAATTATTTATTCTATTAGTATTTCTTAGCTTTATTATTTTTTATTGCCTTTTTATTTTTATTTCTAAAGTGTTCTATAAAGTGAGTTAGAAAGGGCAGCTGAGCTTAATTAAAGAGTATAAAGTGGAATATTCTCCTTTTGTGCTTGAACAGAACTAACTGTTGGTTTTTCAGTTTTCAAGAAAGCAACAAATTTCACACAATGATTTAAGAGTGTGGAGTCATTTCTCATGGACTCATTATCTAGTCTCAATTTTAAATGGGGTGTTTAAACTTCTTAGAGCCACTGTATCACCAGAGGCCATTATAGTGCAGGGACATGTTTCATAACTAAATGTCATGTTACAGGTACAAGAATAAAGGTACACCTTCTGAACAGAAAGGAAAATTTACTGGCTTAGTATAATCAAAGAAGGAGGGGGGGGCAAAACATACCCAAAAATAATTCTCACATCTAATTTTTCTTATTATTCCCCAAAATGAGCGACCTGATGATCATTCCCTTTAATTTCCTCAAAGCATCCCTCTGTTTTTTTGTTTTTTTTTTTTGCTCCATAGTTTAGTAACTTATGAATAAAACTCTTTTTTTTGCCATTCAGAACAGAAGTTTTAAGACCCCCTGAACTTTTTAAAGCTTTGTTCCTCATACTCGTTCAGAATGGATGAAAAGTATCTTTAAACATCCTTTATTTCAGTTGTCTGGACTTTGACTAGGCCTTTCTAACATACATCTGCTGTGATCTAAACCCATGTATTATATCAACATCCATTCAGCTCTGTCCATCCTTCCATTACTCTTAGCAGCTGAACTTCTGAACTCCTTCTAAAAAAGGCATCCCCGCATCATAATGCTGCCATTTTTTTTTTTTACCTTCACGTTCTATAATATCTTTCGATCCACAGTAATAACTCCAAGCAAATATTGCTGCATCTGTTAGAAAGTCAGTGAGAAAATCCGAGCCGAGGTGAAACAAAGACTTGAGATGTTTTTCAGTGAGAGTGGAGGTCTCCAAATGTAAGATGAACCTGTTAATATCGGCTTCCTGAAGGTTTAACACGAGTGCCCCCCACTCGACTCGTCAAGGCGCCATGTTCGAGTAATTACAGCGAGAGGTCAAACCTTTTCATGGAGCTTTGGAGGAAAGAGTGAAGGAGGGTTTGCACTCTCCTCCTCCCCCCCCACCACCACCACCACAACCTCCGTCTTCGTTTGCCTGGCTCTGTGACGCGAGAACACGCTCTACAGCTGTTCCCCTGTTGATCAATTAAAAACATGCTTTGGTGAAATAATTAGCTGACATTTGCTCCTACTTAACAGATGTTTCTGTGGGTTCTGCCTTTAAAAAAAAAAATGAAAAAAAGATAGTACAGAGGTGGAGGATTTGAAGGAGGGGGTGCTTCTGCGTTGCTTGGTGATTTGCACATTTTCCTGCAGAAGAAAAAAAAGGTTCCTCTGCTTGCCTTTCAAAGTTGTGTACATCTTTTAATGCAATTATGAGAGGTGGGCCCCCTCGCTGCAATGATTTGAATACTAATTTGAGCCTTGATCATCATAGTTAACCATCGTTTACATAATTACCCCATAATTAGCATCACATTACTGCAATATTATTGGCATTAAGCGTTTAATTAGACCCAAATGTGGACGGTTGCATCGCTTTGTTTGTTCAGACTCGAAGCTCCTGCTCCGCGTTCGATCGCTGTTTTCACTTGGCTACTTTCTGCTGCCTTGAAAGGCTCCTGGAGTTCAGGTATTGATTTGTTCTCCTGCTCAGAGGGAGAGTCAAAATCAGTGTCGTCATCGTTACTTGGAGTGTGTGCTCAAGCCACTAGTTGAAATTCTCCTAGAGAAGGAGAGGGGAGCTGGCAGGAGGCGAGGTGGGAGGTGCAGCTGCCCTAACGACGGACTGCTTGTCAGGATTAGAGCAACAGGGGCAGTAAAATCTACGCCTGATGAGGTGACTTGCTCTGCCTCTACAGATTTGCTCACCTCTGCAGAACCTCTCCCCTACCTCCCCCCCTTACTCCACCGCAGCCGCCGCCGTGCTTCGATGCAGCTCCCTCTTAAATTCTCAGATTCAGTGCATGCTTCAGTGCCATGCTTCCCCCCTTTGAGTTTATGTTTCAGCCTAAATTGGCTGATTTCATTACCATTCAGGTGAAGCTCTCCAGAGGGGTTAAGTTCGTCTCCTTTTTTTCCCTCTGAAGCAGCTTGTTCGAGATGTACTTTTAGAGAAAGAGGAGCAACAAGGGGTGAAGCAGGTACTGGAGGTTTAACTCTGTCAGCTAATCCCCGTGGTATTTAATGAACTTTTTTTTTCTCTAAACCTCCTCTACTTAATGCTCAGAACCACTGAAAGCCAGGAAGTAACAGTAAAATCATTTTTTACCTGTAATGGGGGTTTAAAACGATTTGCATTCAAAGTCCTCTTCAGCCTCTGGCTTAACCGTTCAAACTGGAAAATATTGTGATTATTTTATTGAGACATGGATTACTAACCCGTTGAGGGAAATGCCTGCAGTGCTGGGGTACATATGAGCTTATTTTAAAGGTTTTCATCCTTTGTCTTGTCTGATTTAGTAGCACACTTCCACCCTAAAGCTGCACGGCATTAACAAAAAGTGATTTTGGAAAAATAGAGCCTTCTCGTCTGTGATTTACCTTTTTTTGTCTGTAATTTCAGAGATTTTCCTGAAACATTAAATGAACAGACAGGGAAGAGGGAAGAAAAAAAACACTTGTAGTATCCTGAGGCTATTTCTTTAGCTCCAGACGGAGAGAAACAAAATGAACTCTCAAGTTCAGGTTGAGGCTCAGCTTTGCCCCGAGGTTCTACCGATGAACGTGTCTGAGGAGATCCGGCCTGATTCCCCGCCCTCCTCGCCCCCCCCCGCCTTCCTCGTTCTCTCACCTCACACGCATTCATCCAACCGTCCTGCAAGAGACGAAGTGACAGCGCAATTTGCATTACTCCTCCTGACTTGAGCCTGGCGTTCACATGCATTCAGGAAAACATAATTGCATTCAGTGCCTCGCACTTGCGCTCATTCATCATAATGAGCAGGAAATCAGTAGCCTTTGTTTTACCTTACACCGTGCTCTCCATCTGACACCATGAATATGTAGCTGAGGGTGTTATTTTTTTTAAATGCAGCAGAACTGAGGGGGAGTGTTTATGCCCGTTTGGAGCCGTGTGTCACGTCGGGTTTGGATCTCCGCGGTAGAGCCTCAGGGTCAGGTGTTGGGTTCAACACTTGCGCAGAAATCGGGATGACCTGAACTGCCTAGGGGCCGCGACACCATACACAACAAACTGACAGACGCAGGACGCTAATGTTCCTGTTGTGGAAAGAGGCAAAGGCTGCACTGGTGACATGGTTAGAGGTTCCAGCTCTCATTTGAATCCCAAATAAAAGCACTTTTCTATCTTTTATTGGTTAAATATTACAGTAAAAATAAAAGTTAGGTCTAAATTACTAGAGTTATTGGACTTTAACAGGACTGTTTTGATCTGATGGTGGACTTCAGGGTGTGTTCATGGAAAGATGGTGTCCGGTTCTGATGGGATTCTGTTAGTAGAAAATAACCAAGATCTCCAGTCTGATTCACAATATGAAAGTCAGTCTTCTGAGCAAAGGATGGATTTCACCCTGTGGGTCAGAACTGTTTCTCCTTTGAATGATGACCAGAGGAATCAAGATGTCTCAAACTGAAGGTTATCTGAGCACATTCTACTAGGAGAAGATCCGACAGCAGGTCTAGAAATCCCTGGAAGAAGAATGTATCTGAGGAAGGTTGACCGCAGATTGTCCTCTTGGACCTGCTTGATCTCATAAAATGAACGATGGACAGATAAAAGGATAGGGCTGGTATTCTGAATATAAATCCATAGTTAAGGAGTTTGGGTAACCAAAACAGTTCAGCCATTTTTCTGTCTGTCTTTAAGACAAAACATGAAAGGTGTAGGTGATGTTCTGGATACTTCAAGTATTCCTCTGAATCTCCCAGAGTTTTGTGATTTATTGGGTTAGATGTAATCATTTCAGGAAAGGTCTTTCAAGAAGTTTTTGAGGGACGTTGTGAAACTATAGAGATGGAGAACCGTCCTGATCTTTGATGGTCGTTCTGCTGCATGATTTAAACAAGGCCCTGCTCTATCACACCAGATTCATATCTCTGAAATATCTCCTCAGCTTGAAGAAAAGACCTGTTCAAGCTTTATTTATTAGGATCTTATGCCTGAGAAACGTCCAAAACCTACAGAATAGCAAAAGAAGTAGCTACTATGATGGAGAAACCAGACCCCAAAACTAGGATCAGAGGTGGTAGTTTTGAGGCCTTTTATTAGTTCTCATGTCTTGATCTATAAAAGAGAAACATTTGCTGCCAAATGATTGATTTACATCATGTTTATCTTGAACAAGTTTATTAAAGTCAAGTGGATTTCTCACTTCATGGATGAATTCTAATGAAAAATACTGTTATCGTTTCCTTTAAAAATACCCCCAAAGAAATCCAAATGTTCAATGGGCCCCAAAAAAGTATCGTCTGCAGAGTAAATCTCAGATGTGGTGACAGATCTGTGTGGCTGCATGACAAGATCTACAAAAATAGAGAAAGTGCCTGAGGAGAATGTCCCCGCTCCCTCTCTGCCCATCCACCCGTGGCAGATCAATAGACTCACCAAGCGTCCGACACGCTGTCGCTCTGACAGCGGCTCGCTGGAAACGCCGAGGCAGGAAGCGGTCGAGGGGGTTCGGGGCCCGCCGGTCCATCATGGCGAGTCACGACACTGAAATGAGTTGTCTCCCAGCCCAACAGATCGATGGCCGACATAAGAGCGTCGAGCCTGGCGGAGCAGCCTTCCTAAAGTTATTACCTCCACCTCGCTGTCAGAAATCACAGCGTGATGCATTACATGTGTTCCCTGTTGTGTGGGGTGTGTAAGGGCCGCGCAAGCAGAGGGGAACGGGATGAAAAATGCAGTTTCCACTCCATTCGTCTCTTATACCACAGAGTTCTGGCGGAAAGGCGAGAGTGTCCCGCCGCACTTTTGTTTGTAAATAGACATCCGTCACAGCGACGTCTCTTTCACCACAGCGCTTTATTCCTCATTCACAGAGAAAATGATGAAGCTACAGCACTATCTGGCAGTTATATATGTTTCAGTTTTAATATTTGTCAAATCTCCAAACAAAACAACAGTTTAAACTTTCATTCTCATGTCAAAGCTAAGAACTGACGGATTGGGAGGAAACTCAATCACTTCCACAGTTGAACGGCCAACAACAAAGAGATAGTGAGATGACTGTGTGGTGCTCTTTAGGCTGCATGCCTGTGATGATGAATACTAGTTAAATAAGGCCAGACCCCGCCCCTTAAATCATTTGATGCCGATTGATGGTGGCATGCTAATTTTTCAAGGCTAATTTCCAAAATGTGCCTCACACATAACGTCTGGGCTTATTAATCCTAACGGCGGAGACTCATCGACTCAATCCCTAACTCCCTCCCACCTCTCGGAGGCGTGCGGCGTTGTTCGTCTGCTCCTGGCAATAATAAATCACGGCGTGACAAGTGCCGCACTCTTAACCTTGATGGACTGAGAATCAGCGACCCCCTTCAAATAAAGGCCTGATTACGCCATTGGCATCGATCATTGCTCTTGTCCTCCTCAATGAGGAGATGCTTATTCCACTTCTCTGACCCCGACAGAAGCACAAACATGGAAAGACACATTAAAGACTTCAGTAATGGGAGTTTTTTAGGTTTCTACATATCTAATAAGTGGTTTAAAAGCAAGGTTTAAACTTCAGAGTATAGACAACAAATTCTGACTTTACTGCTGTCAGACAGTGACACGATGTGGAAGGGAAGCCAGTTTTTACTACTTTAAACTCAACATATTTTTGGACCTTCAGCACCATTAAGAGTTATTAATACCTTCCTTATTTTTCATTATTTAACTCTAGATAGTCTTTCTTGATTACATCTGATAAGGTATGGGCATACAAAAATGGTATTTTTACATAATCTCTATGGATTCTCTGGGATTAGGGTCTGTTTACTGATTTTTGCCACTGAATAAGGTTCAGTTTGTGTTCACTGAATCATTCTGTTGATTTTGGATCATTGCCCTCTTCAAATGCTACCTGTTCTACTGGTAGTTTCAGAGGGAAAGATGATAAAGGAAAGACAAGGTTCTAAAGACATGTATGTAGAGACAATAATGTTGGTGGTTATTAAAAAGAAAGAAAAGATGATAATACTAAATATTATTTATAGTGCACTTCACATACGCATCTCAAGTGCTGCAACCTAATAGAGAAAATTAAAAAATCTATATAAAACATCATGAAACATGAGAAAGGGATTTTATCTGCTGTGATAAAAGTAAAAAGATGCACATAGAGGAGATATTTTTGCATGCAAGTTTGGACCAGATTTTTAAACGTACAGATATGGACCCTAAAGCTGCATCTAAGTTTCTAATTTGAAAAATCCCTTTGGTCGAGGTATTACATTTGTATTTCCTCACCAAACATGAGGTCATAATGATAATATAATTATAATAATAATATAATTATGCCCTGACCAACTGACCAATCGACAACCTGGATTTTTCCCAAAGCTGACCCCTGCAGGAGCGCACTTTGACCATCGTGAGGGATTTTAGATACATTTTAGAACATCCTGTTCAGAGAAGCATTACCCAAAGTATTTGGAGGAGGAACACAGTTTGTTCTGTTCGGAAACATGAACAAAACCCTGCTGCAGACTCCATAACAGCTCAACACAACAGCTATAAACCAGAGCTACTGGCTGTTTGTACATAAAGTTTTATATGTTCATTTCATCTAAGGCAACATGGACTTTAATTATGTTCATAGATAGAATAGAAAATGTTTCATTTTCATTATCCTATTTTTATATACTCACAACTATCCTGACTGTCCAATATTCTGCCTCCTCTGTGGATTTTAACGCTGTCTGTTGCTGCCTTCAAATAACTTTACTCACTTGATATAGAAAAAAAACACCTGCTGTGTTTGCCTTATTGTTTTTCTCACATTAAAACATTTTACTTTTCACCTGATTAATAAAATTCATGAATTTATTTATATGATGTCATGATTTAGAGATAAATCTGTAAATAATAACGGTCCTCAGATGGAGCTGACATTGACATGAAACAAGCGAAGCAGCTCCTCTTTTATTTTTACCTCCATCACACGTGGAGGCTGGGGACGCCGCGGGTGCTTCCTCAGGTTTGACTTGTCTGTCAGTGTTACTCATGGTGGGCGGGGCGGCTTGAATGCAGCCTGACAGGTGTCAATCTGTGGCGCCGCAGCGATAACGGTGTCACACGGCTGCAGCTCAGAGCTCAAACCTCTGCAGCCGCCTTTACAGATGCCAAACATTGGAAATCATCAGACGGGTCCTGACTAACAGAGGTGTTTGTGTATTTGTGAAACTCCTGAAATGTGTCCTCCTACATTCTCTGCATTTGATTTATGGGTCAGAGAAAAAAGTGATAACCTGTTAATGCTTCGATGGATTTCTTTGTGTGCATGTTTGTGTGACACCTACCTTTGCTGCCGCATGATTTATGGATGAAGCCTTCGATGCTTCAAGTGGCTCAAGAAAGCAGTACGGCTGATACCTACTTGATCATCGGCATAAGGAGTCTGAATGTCTTGACTGTTTAAAACACCATAGACAGCCTGTAACCTATTCTATGCATTAACCTGACTATCAGCTGCAGTGCTGCTCATCAGGGGAATCCAAAAGATGAACTGTTCGTCGTTTCCCTGAGGGACACTCAGCATTTCTGTTCACATAACTCCTTTCCTGTTTACACAGACGTGTGTGTCGGTCTTTTTGGTTCGCTGAATGCAAAAGGTGGGGGTTGTAACAGGTGTGGGGAGTCTTAAAATGGCAGCCACTCACACATATTGACTTTACACAGTGGCTTTTATTCACTAGGTAAATATCATCCAAGAATACGCTGAAATTAAACACAGTTTTTAATACAAAAGCTGCAAAATAAATGTAAATGTAGAAGTAGTTAAGTTTCAGGACTTGCATTTTTTTTATTACAATAATATCTTGAGTTTTTACTGCAGATTAGAAAAGCTGGTTGTTAAGTGATCCAGTCTAAAAAATATCTTTAACTCCTGGCTGATAAATCTGCCTTCAGTTACTTATTATAAAAAATATTATATAAAATATAAAATATCTTTATAATATCCGTATCTTAAAATAATGTTTTTTAAGGGTTAAGCTGAGACACATTTAATCCAAACTAAGAATAAGAGACACAAAACCAAAATAACCAACCAACCAGGGCCGCATTTGTCTGAAGCTGAATTCAGAAATCACAGGTTTAGAGATGAAGCCAGACTGCGGCTGCCTCAAGCCAGGTGCAAGTAATCAAGCTAAATGCAGATCTGCAGTGTTCTCCAAGAAACCATGAGGTCGATCCCAGATTCATTGATTCAGCAAACAAAAGCAGATCCACTAAATGCCTAAAATACACAATCCCAAATAACCTAACATAAAGCATCAGAATTTTAAGGCATAACTTCTCTTATTTTTTCTAAAAGAGCAACAATAACCTAAAACTGAACAGTAAAAACCAATTTAGAAACATGTGGGGATCTCACAGTTTATAGATTTATACATTTCTGTTGTGCCATTCTGTATCTTTATGGTGCAGTTGATTAAGTCCTGCCTTAAAAGCGGGAAACCTGGGATCGAACCCAGAGCACTTCATGTCAATGACCCCGCTTAATAAACTTAATCAGCAGATTTGAGTTTTTACTTTTTTGGTTCAACATTCTGTTATCTTTACTATTATATTTTACCAATAACATCAGAGAATCCCCATTAAAAAAATTTAAGTAGTCCACCTGACATATTTTGTGATGTGTAGCCTAATTGAAATTAACTGCAACGAGTGCAAATGGTGTTTTTTTCATGATTTTCAGCATCTCCCACTTCATGCAGGAACATAACACGAGCAGAAATCTGAGCTAAGCGAAGAGCATGTGTGTAACAGTGAAGGCATGACTTTGTTCTGCTGAATTGGGACCCAGTAGTCTGCACAGGTAGAGCTCATTATCGTGGCAATATTCAAATATTAGCATTTCTATGTTTCCCTAAACACAGCAAGTTTATTAAATGCCCTTTTGTCAACAGCTGTCATCAAACAGTTATGATGTCTACAGACCTAATTCTATTGGTAATAATGGTAAAGGCCATCATAATACTTAGTACTTAAATGTCCAAATAGTTGGTTTTTAATGTAGAAAACATACGGTTAAACATGCAGATGGGTCAACAAAATCACTGACAAAACTCATTGTTTTGATACATGCAGCATTTATAGGCTTTTGAAGAGGAAGGGAGTGATTTACAAGAATAGAGAGTTGCTCAGATACTCTGGTCTACAGTTCAGCCACAGTAGAGGTCAGTAAGTTCTCTTAATGTTTGCTGCCACTGATCTGAAAAAGAACAAATCATTGGTTTTACCGCTGATTAAGCAAATACAGGATCAATTACTTTACTACCAATTTACTACCATCCAACTAAACATCTGATCACAATAAACCACCCATGCAGCCTGCAGACAAACCACTTTAGCAAATCAAAATCAGCCAATAAATCAAGCAGCCAGTAACAAGGAACCATCAAGTAAAACACCCTTCACTAATGAGCTTTTATTTACCAAGCAACTACATAACCAGTGAACCAGCTAACCAGCCCGCCAAAGAACAAAAATGATTCAACTAACCAATCAGGTTTTCAACCAACTGCAATCAACATATAAGCCAGTGAGCCAACCAACCTTCATTATCCAGTTAATCCAAATCACCAGCCAACCACAACCAACCATCTAGAAGACAATCCAACTAACCAAACCAATCAAATAAACAATCAACCAACCATAAATACCTATTTTAAAATAAACCCTGTTTACTGACACACCACAAATAGCTAACCAAGTGGTTGACTCTACAAATAACTATAAAAGCTGTTCACCAAATTCTGATTAATAATCAGTCTTAACTAAAGCACCCAAAGGAGGCAGATTACCTGCAGCAGAGCTAACCAGCCTAAACAATAACTAACAACAAACTAAGACCATCCAGCCAATAAACCAGACACAACAAATCCAATGAATAACCAGCAAACTGCATTATCCTTGAATCCCACATGGGAACCAATAAATGTAGCACTTATATTTACTGACTGAGTAACCAACTGCTTTCCAAGCCAACAAACCAGCTAAACAACTATCACCAACTAACCACAGTCCAGCAACCTGCAAACCAACTATCCTCTCAGATCTGTTTTTATAGGTTTTATGATTCCATGTGTTGCATGTTATGCCATGTATTCATTAACGTGTTTCTGAGAGGAAAGATTTTAACTTCAGCTATTATCCATTTTGTTCATCTTTAACCCACTAAGGAGCTGAAGACCCTCCTAGTTCCACAGCTTTTTGAACTTTATTATTAATATATTTTCCTTCATTATGTTTCATTTTCACTCTTTATGTCAAGCCTTAAAATCAGCGTGAACCAAACATTACCGACCTAACCGCGTTCCATCTCGTATATTTAAAAAAACATGAACTTAAAGCCCATCCAATGGCCATATTGTTACTTCTAAGCTAAAAGAATGAAGGTTCGTGCATGAGATTAAATCAATTGTATGTAAACGTGTGTTAGTTGGGAGAGTCCTGGTTCCGCTGCTGCTCCTTCATACAAACTCTGAGTGAAAAGTCCAGCTCCGTCTTGTTCTTCCTGCTGTTTTCAGGCCTCTCTCTCAGCAGATTTTCCTTCACAAGCGTCTCTGCTCCTCCCACACACTGGAGATCAATTTGTCTTGCCGACAGGAATCCATATTTTTCTCATCTGAGGTACTACTTCTTCCACAACTTCCTCCCCATCACCACCCCCTGGTCCACCCCACCATCACCCTTCTGCAGCTGTCCGTCCACCGCCCCCTGCCCTCCTCCCCCAGTCAAGTCCAGCTGAATCAGCTCATCACGCAGAAAGTAAAACACCCCAACAATTTCCCGTATACCTGCACATCTAAGCAGAAAACACAGAACCTGTCCTCCTGTTCAATTTACAGTAAGTGACGAGCCAACGGCGGTCCCTCCGGCAGCTCTCCAAAGGTGTTCAATCACTCTGCAGAAGAACCTGAAGGGGCAAAAAAATAAACAAATGCACTCAGGAGTGGGTAGAGGAAGAAAAAAGTAAAGAAGACTTGATGTCAGCAGGGGAGAGCATGAGGAAAGGAAGCATTTTACAGCACATTTTTCTTTCACCGTTGTCTACCTTGGTCTGAAGAAAGACCAGCGGGCTCCCTTGTGGAAGCCGCCGCGATCAATACTACACAAGAGTTGAATTAGACCTGAAGTGGAGCGCACATCTACCTTCGGGGAGGCAGAGGCTGACCTGAAATCCCTTGAACATTTACTTTCTTTCCACCGAGTTAACCAATAACTGGATGAAATGAGAGGGAAAAGAGCAGCTGTCTTTCCTGTTTCTTATCTCTGCTGCAGCTTCTTCTTTTTTCTTTTTTTTTTTTTTCTCCAATGTCTGTCTACTCGTCCTTCTCGACGTCGCTCTCGGCGCTTTCGGCTCTCCATATCTGTTTTACTTTGAAAGAGTCACTTGAGCAGAAGTGAAATGCACAATTAGCTGATATCCAGAAGAAATGGGACGCACATGCACATGTGCAAGGCATGCATGTGGAAGCGCCGCACACATCTTTTCATTTAGCTTTAATCTAATTGTGTAACTTCAACTCATGATGCTGCAGCACTTGGACACATTGTTTTGAAAGCCACAGAGCAAGCTATATCACAGATTGTTAGTAATTACCCAGGTTTATCTCTTATTTTGGTGCACACCTGTGAGTCAGTCAGTACGTACCATAACTTTTGTCTTTTTTATCTGTTTTCTGCTAATTCTTGCATGTTTACTTAGACCCACAGTTCCTTTCCTGGATCAATAGAAGGCACTCAGAGCAGCTGACCCTCTTCTCACACCTGATACCCGCCCTCACCGGTGCGCACTCCCTCTAACCTGGCGAGGGACCAATTACACCACCCTGAGGGAAAGACCCACAGTCCCGCTCTTGTCTGGAGTGATATCTCTGAGGATTACAGGTACTTAGCTCCCATTATGTCTGCTCTATTACCTGCTTTCGCCTCTTAACACAGCCTCTTTTGTGCTCGCCTGTTTGCACAACAATCCCTCCTGTCGGACGGCTACCGTTTCACTTTTCAATGAGCTCTTTGTGCTGTTGGATAAAGGTAAGTGGAAACCTAAGAGGAGGTGGCAGCAAACAGGCACACTTACACAGATTTCCTAGCTTTTTTTTTTCTCTCTCCAGGTACAAGCTGTCTCACTCAGAGCATTTTCACGCTTACAGTCCTTCTCACACCACTGGTGTCTCTCTCCTCACCATCCACACCTACAGACACATGCAGTCTTTCTGCCAAAGTTTCTGTTCCTGTCAAAAGGTCTAAAGAGTAAACATGGAATATGGAACATGTTTGTTAAAATGTGTAAGGGTGTTATCAAAGAAAATTTTGCATATTGAGGAAACTTATTGCACATTTAATAACTTAATGCTGCAAATTCAGCTTCTTACTCCCGTTATGTTGGACTTCATGTTAGATCTAACCTTTTCTGGTCAAGATGATCGACCTGATTCAGGAGGAAACCAGGAACTGTTCAGACACAGGAGGACACTGGACGTCCCAGAGCTCGATGAATGACTGCAAAAGCAGTGGAGCTGTGGTCTGGATGTCTTCAGTCTAAACAATACATTATATAAATATTACTTGACAATATTACTTTTGCCAGCTAATAACATCCACCTAACTTAAAGTAATCCTCGTCTATTCTGCATACTCAAATGGAAAAGGAAATAACTTAGAAACTGTAAGGCCAAATTACTTGTGTCATACATCATTTGAAAGCTATCACCTTCTAGGTTCTGAAAATATAAATGAGAATAATGTGACTAAAACACGGCCTAAACTGCAGCAGTTCAAACACAATTTTTTTTTTCTCTCGAAAATGATAGGTCTTTCTAGAATAGCAACATGAAAGAACTGCTTGATAGCAGGCATGTGAAACTACATTTCATTTAGAAAACATAGAAAGAGCTGTAGAAATAATAAAAACAAAAAATATGAATGCGCCCAGAAAGGCAGATGTTGGGAGAAATCAAGTCTCAAGTTTTTGAAATATTTGTCATTTATCTTTTTAAGAGAAGAAAAATAGGTTTAAAAGTCATTAATAAACCAATGAAATTTCTCAATTTAGCAGCATGGATGCCCCGGAGTCAAATCTAAACCGAAATCGATGCGGGAACTTTTGTTTTGCATGCAAGAGAGCGCGCAACACAAACATACCGGAAGTTGCAGAAAATATGTTTCCGGGGTCAAGCCTCAATACCCCTGGAGGTCGCGTTAGCTTTGAGAGCTAATTTTTTGTACGTCAAAATTCAGATTTTAAATGGCTTTTTTTCTCATCATGGACTGTTGTTATTACGACTATGCTGGATTATTTTTTAATCTCTGGACCCTTATGGGCAAATGAAATATAAACAATTGAAGATTGGACTTATAACATGAATTCTGCAGAGCTTCAAAGGTTTGTAGTCAGAGCTGTGGTTTAACTTTTGTTTTTTCCCAGGTTGCTATGCCTACATAAATTGTGCTTTGGTGCTCGTTGTGTCCATAAAATGAAGTTGGTGGTTGAATTCTGGAGACTCTAAGCTTTCTAACGATGCGTAACATGTAAGCTTAACCGTTGTTATCTTCATGCGCGTCATTGTGATTGATAGAAATATACATAATATACATAATATGCATACACATATAAACCAGGTTGCCGGCGAACCGGTCAATTTTAACAGGTTTTAATAGCTTTTTATCCATATAAAGTCACTGAAACGCTGCTCTGTTATGAATCTCTAGACAGGAAGGTCTATTATCTGTTGTTTGTTTTGATCCTTAAGCAAACTCTATCTTTCTTTGCTCCATTCATGTAGTTTTTCCAGATTCATATTGAATTTATTTCCAAATGGACATTTAAACCCAACTGTGTACCTTTGTGTTTAAGCTTCAGTGGATACCTATCGTCATGAGTTGCAAAGACATACAGTATGTTGCCTGTAACTTTTAATTCAGTTCAGTTGAAAAGTTTTATCATGTGCTAGATTTTTTTTTTAAAATATGATAGATCACAATCCTAATTATTCTAAAGGAAACTGAGCATCTTTCTGTAGATGTTTGCTGAAAATTTACATAAGTTTTATTTTTTAAAAACATCCCAGTAGAAGAATTAAAATTAAAATTTATGACGTGCTTGGTCTAAAACGCTTCAAATCAGTCGACTCCAATTTGTGGCGAAATTAAAAAATGAATAAAAAAAAATTGGAACGAAACAAACAGCATTGCTGAATATGACAAATAAAATCGGTACGTTTTAGAAAACCCTCCAATGTTGGAGTGACGTCAGAAAATAGTCATTGATCCATTTGTTTTTCAAATATTTTATGTTAAATTACACAATTAAAGCTTTAATAATGTTTGAGGTGAAAGAAAACTGTGAAACCTCCTCGACTTTTTCCAAACATGGAGCTATGAGGTTGGTCTGGTTGAAACTCTCCAATCGTAACAGAATCCACCAACAAAGCTCCGGATTTTACCTAAATTGGGATTTTCATGTTTTTGAAGATTTTTTTTTTAATTTTACTAGATTATCAAATGACAGAAGGCAGAATTTTTAGCAATTATAACATCAATAATTATTTTTTTTTTTTTACAATATTTTGTGTTTTTTAGTTTTTCATTTAACCTTTCAGTTGATCGTTTATTTTGTTTTGCATCTTACATTAACTGTTTGCTTATTAGAATTAAGATATATTTTAAATATAATTACGTTCAAACAGTTTTTACTATTGACAGTTTTTTTATTTAATAAAAACAGAAATAAACAGATTTGTAAAAGAAAAGGGTATGTTTTTAGCTCCCCTTTTATTCTTATCCCCTTAAATATATTCCTGTGTTTTTATTTACCTCTTATTCTGTTAAATTGTTTATCTGATTTTTTTTTTAAACCGTCAGAACTTCTGCAGATAAACATATTTCATTCCTCCTCTCCTCCTCGACACAGATGTACACACAGAAACAGTTTTCCTTTGCATATTCTCATTTGCAGCTCGTGTCAACACACCTGTATGCACGCTCACTGCTCACTTGTTTCTCCACAGACGCTTATACAAATTATCTCCATGTTTCCATACACACACTCCTGACAGAGATCCACATTCTCTGCATGCTTCTCCATAAACATTCACTTTGTTCACACACGCGAACACACACTCGCAGACAAGAGGTAAGCCGATCTCTCTGACAGACAGACGACTGGCAGCTTGGAGAGCCGAGGGCGCTGAGAAGGTAATTACCCGTGACAGACGTACCTGTGTAGGTTTCACCTCCTCCCCGCCTCATTCCAACCTGCACTTATCACAGTTACCATCTCACCGCATCCACTGAGCGGATCTAATTGGAAGATCAAGGTGTTTTAGGGATCGATTTCATGTCGCTTCTAGTTTCTTTCCTCCCTCTCTGAGTGCAAGCTACTCAGCAGCCACTAGAGGCGCTGTTCTGTGATGTCTAACCCAGCAGTGCTGGATAAAGATCTATCTACAGAGACATAGGGCAGGGAAAGATCATTTGAAAATAATACAGTTATGATTGATTTATGATTCCCTATATAATTTAGGGAACTTCTTTTAGTTTATTTTTTATTTACATCTTGTTTGTTAAAAGGTAAATTTAGGATCTGCTGAAATGTTAGATCCCAAACATCAGCTAATCTTTTAAAATTGACCTTTAACCCTGGTAGGAACATGAACCACCTGGAGATGTTGGACACAAGAGCTTAGATGTTCCAGAGGTTTTTAATTCAACATCTCCTGACCCAACCAACCAACCAACCAACCGGTCTTTGACTAATCCACCTCCTTCCCTAAAGAACCTTCATTTCTCTGTATGTTTAACCACCTCTGATTCCCTACAACCACACTATGATCTGACCCATCTATTTGTCTAACCCAATCCAGATGTTTTACCAACCATCTTGTCACCCCACTATCCATCCTGATCCTCCATCTATCAATGACCTTTCAGGTCTTTTAACCAGTTCTCCTTCCTTCCATCCAACCAACCAACTCTTTATCCATAAGTCTCTCCATTCAAGCGCATTTACATTTAACCAACTGCTGCATTTGTCCTTCCATCCAGCAGATCACTGCTCACTTTCTCTCTCTCTCTCCATCTGTGTTTATGGACTTAAAGGTCTGATTTCTCTTTCCAGCAAGTTTAAACTAATAAAAAGCTATTTGAAGAAAAATATGAATAAGTTTAATCTGCTTGAGTGGCTACTTACTCCTTCTTACTCCTTCTCACAGTGGATCTTGACCAAAGAGCTCCCCTCATTAATAGACATTTTTAACCATGGTGTAATAAGCAGGGTTGATGTACAGTTTTTCCATTGGTCTGTTCAGAAACTTCAAGCCTTATCAGAGCTTCTGAGCAGTTTTGAAACTTGGCTTTCAGGGACATTGTTGACGTTTTCTTCCCAGTCAGTTTTGTTCTCCATTCTTGGTTTAGTACCATATATTCATGAAGTTGTTGGAGAAACCTGTTTCAGACTTGTGTTGAAGATTGGGTATTCATTACACTAGTTTTGCTCTCCGGGGCAGGATTTAATGGATTTATGGGTTTAGGAAGTTTTGTTAATTGTTGTCTTAAAGATGGTTTAAATGAATGTAGAATTAGGTTAAAAAAAGGAAAATATTTCGTATGAGAATGAAACATTAACTTATTAATTTTAATTCACAGAAAGTATTGTTATTTTTTATTTAACATGCTTTTTAAAATGTACATCAATGTGGAATATAACCTATTTAATACATAGATTAATTATCAGTCTCTGGCCACTTATTATTTGATTTCATTTCTTTACGGTTGGATATTTAATTTTATTGGTATATTGTCATTGCAATCAAATAAGTTTTAATGATAAAATAATACATAAAGTGCCAATTTATGTTATGTAATAATGAAAAAAGTTTAATATTGGACACGTATAACCAAAGTAAAACACATTTGATTGTATTTAAATGAAAGAAAACTCTCCAAACCAACCTGGTTGTATTATGAAAAATAACTATTAAATCGTGACTGTATGTGATCAGAACCATATTTTTAAAATTTGACTCAGTACTGTACCTGGTCTGTTTAGCTCCTGATAATTTGAACCAACGTGATGTCTTCCAATAAACTTTTCAGACATCCCATTGTAGGCTAAGGTATCTCAAAAACCAACACATCATGCCCTGATCTGTAAAAAAACAACAAAAAAAACAAAAATCCAGAAGAGAGACTCAAGAATAAACTATTAACATCTGTCAGTCTGTATTCAGGAAGTCTTGTTTTTTATTAAGCTTTAATGCTCTACAGAACCATAATCGAAACCATAACCCATAAATGGAGACCACTGGTGAATAATCCAAGGAGTGTGAAGAGTCTGTTGCCAAGTTACTCAGGAGGTCACAAGAAAACCTGGATCTGAAGGACGTGTGTCGGTGTAGCTAGCTCTCCCTCGTCTGCATTTAGCCATTCAAGTTTGCAGAGGCCTTTTATTGCCATAATGCAGTGCAAACGCCACTTTTCTTGAGAAAAAGACTGGTTTAACAAATTCTTTATGTGGTGAATCCAAATAAAGAACTGCTGATCAAAAAGAACATAAAGGCCCGTCTCACTTAGGCAACCTTAGGCTTGAGCTGAGAGTTATTTAACAGGCCAGTAATCCAAAGCACAACTGCAAGTCCACGTCTCATCGGCTCGAAAAACAAATAAATTTTAAAAAATTGAGTGGCGTAGTCCAAACCTGATCTTTAACCCAAGGGGAGACGCCCAGGATTTGAAACTGGTAAACCCGCCAGTGTTGCTGAAATGAAGCAGTTCTGCCAAATGCTGAATTCCTCCACAGCGATGTTAAAGGCTTATTGGCAGTTATCCTAAACACTTGATGGCAGCTGTTGCTGCCAAGGGTGGCACAGCCAGTTATTAGGTTTAAGCTTAATGACTTTTCCACATTGGGCCATGATGGTATTGAGAGGACTTGCTGACAGGACTACAAAAGATTGCCAGATTGTTGACTGTGTTTTTTAATCTAACTTGATGAAGATCATGTTCTTTATTATAAATTTCTTCTCAAGAATTGTTTCTTCAAGAAGTATTTTTTAAAATTAGAGCCAATCCTTTTTAGTTTAAACTACACCTTTTATCTTCATTGTTTTTTTTTTTTTATTAAAAACATTCCTGTTTTATTTAGTTGAAATTACACCTTTTTTTTTCGTTGTTTTTTCATGATGTCTACCTAAATGTTTTACGGTTCAGTTAAAACCACAAATAAACACAAAGACTGCTTCTCCTGGAAGTCACACTTGGACCAAACTGATATTTGCACGTTGAAACTGTGCAGAAAGCATGAAAACATACACCTACTGTTCCTGCACACATCCACAGTCTATTAATAATTTCATTTCTCTATTAGCCAGGTGTTAAAGGGATCCCTGGGGTCACTTTTCATCAGGAATCAACAACCTGTTATAAACACCAACTTTCTTTTCTTCTCTACCTCCTCTCGTCTACCGCAACCGTCTGGCATCCGGCCACGAAAATAGACTCTAAAGCGTTGGTAACAATTAGTAGCTTCTGTACTGTAGGGACCGCACAGCAACCCACCTGATTTTCATAGCATGCCCCCCTCCCCAACTCCTCATATCCCCCCTTCATCAGGACGCTATCAATAGCCAGACACCTGTTTCCTGCCAACGCTAGCGAGGGCCTCTATGGCTGCACCTGTACGTGCTTACACAAGAGCCTCAAGAGGAGTATTTATGCGGATGGGACTGCAAGGCTGATATCTGGCTCCTGCTAATGCAATCACAGGAAGGACAGGGAACACTTGACAAGTGTGAAGCAAGCCAACGGTGGGGTGAATTAACTTGAATCGAGTCAGGATGTGGATTCTCAAAAGATTCTAAAGCAGAGGGGATCGTTAGACCCTAAAATGACTATTCAGATGATTGAAATGATCAGTGTGCATGAAATCTCAGGAGGAAAAACAGAAAGGAACAATCAAAATGAGGGATGTGAAGTTGTCCAGCTGCCTGTGCTCACAAAGGTAGCTTCTTATTAGTTATCTTGAATTTGTGCTTTCCTAGTGTTTTTTGTTCAGGTTTCTTGTTAAATCCATTGGATTTATTCAAGATAAAGTGAGACTCAAAAGCCAAAGCTTCACAACATCAACAGCACTCAGAGTAAAGAAAGAAACTGCAGAGTCAAGCATGGAAGAGCAGGTGATTAATGCCAACACAGTGTTTCCCAGTTCGTGGCCAAAGTGTTATTGATTTGATTTTGGAGGGGCGAAAAAAAGGTTAGCCTTTCCAGGCCTCGGTGTGAGGGTGGCAGAATGTGATGGGAGGAGTAATGACCCCTCCCTCGTCAGTGGCGACTACTGAAGCGGTCAACCAGGAAATGGAAACAATCCCCAGCCAGGCGCCAAGCAACTTTCTGTCCTTTACACTGCCGATATGTGTGAAGTGGACATTCACCGGCTATTGAGTGCCACTGAAGGCCTTAATCCTAACAGCCGTTTTGAGTTACAAACAGATAAAATTGCACAAGAAGTGGTATAAGAGGTAATATACCAAAATGGGCTACTTTATTGGACCTGGGATTGCTGTTGTGGCTTTCTATGACTTTGTCACATTTTTATTCCGATTTACGACTTTTATGTGTCTGTTAAATAGTGCAGATGCTACATTTACTGACTGAATCCAGTTGGTTTGGATCATAGTTATTTTGTTCAGGATATGACTTATATTTACCATGATTATCTTTTGAATAAAAAAATCTAAACTTTTATTTTAAGTCCATCTGTCAAGATGTTAGTGACAAGCTGCGGTCCTTGGTCATAGACCTGCTAAAAATACTTTGTAAATCCTTAGTCTGATTAATTCGTGGCTTTAATAAAGCATTTGCTTCTTTTGTTTCAGATCATGGGGCATACTTTGAGTTTGAGATAACCTAAATACATAGACACTTCAGTTTTCTGGGAAGTTTAGATGCAAATTCAAACCGGAAGACTCAACCCAGCATCTCCTACATTCATTCACCTCATCTAGCGCCTCTGCTCCAGCCAATCACTGTCAAGCCCTCATTCCTCTTCAACCAACAGTCTTGTAAGGTTCTGCAAAAGCTCTCCATCCATTTTTTTTAGCTGTCCTCGACCCACCTTCCCTCCATCTCCTCCATCTCGCTCCTTCTGGCTTCCTTATCCTCTGGCCTCCACTCCATCACCAGTTTCTGGTTCCCAGGTTCTGGTCTAATCCTGGTCCCACATTGGTCATCCAACCTCAGTTGTTATTCGCAGCTTGCGTGTTTTCTGCCGTGGTCAGAGCAACAAAGAACTGTCAGATTCATCAAGAAATCTCTCTAGTTGCTACTTTCCTTTATGTGTGAACCTCTCAAGGTTAAATTATAAATATATATTATAGAGAATGTTTGCCAAAGCAGCAACAACTGCAAAATATAAGATTTAAATCATTATTTAACAAGGAAATTTTACTGATTAATAGAATAAATGTTAAACTTAGAGTTGTTAACAAACTATATTTTAACTGGTCTCTGTTTAGCCTGCTAGCTGCTAGTTTAGGAGTTTATGTTTTTGTCCCAGCTGTGGTTCTTCAAATACTTGTCTATTAATAGTAAGATCTGACTTTTGATTAAAAAAAAACAACTTGTAAGATATCTGGAGCCTCACAACATCAAAATTCATGTTTTTAAACCGTCACAGTTCAACAGCCTGCAAATATGGAAGAAAAAAATGCATATTAGAATAGTTTCATACATCAACTTTAACTTTAGCAGTCATCATGAGGGATGTAGGGTACGGAGCAGGTCGAGAGTCCATCACAGAATAATCATACATGCACAATCATTCTAAAGGACTTTTTATGGAGAACAACAAATAGTCATGTCCTTAGATTGTAGTAAAAAGCTGGAGTATCTGGAGAAAACCTGGCTATACGTCGGGAGAACAGGCATACTACACAAAAAAGCTCTGGTCTGGATTGGGACCTGGGTGCAGTCTTTGTCCAAAGCAACAGCACTACCCTATATTAGTTTGTGGCCATTTTGTGAATGCTACTAGAAGAAAATAACACAGAGGATAACGTTGCACAGTAACATCTGAAATGTACTTTAAAAATAGTTGTTAACTGCTAGAATATCTCTTTGCAAAGACCCCTAAAAGATGATGCTGGTTGCAACTCAGTGAAACTGTATTAAATTGACATAATTCCTGATGTGTTAAATGGTCTTGAATCCATCTAATCTTGGTCTGTTGAATTAGTTGGACCCACGATAAATTATTGAACCTGTTTATTTACTCTATATAGTCTACTATGATGAGATACGACATGAGTTAGCACTGGTACACGTCTCCTTATGTTAGTGGGAACTGTGAGCAATGAGCTCATGGAAATTAAATACATCCAAAGTACTGCAAGAACCATAAATAAATGAGATTCCTCCCAAACAGGGCAAGACATGTTTGGTTGTACGTCAGGTACATGACAAGATCACACTCCCAGTCGAGTTAATTTTCGTGCCCTCCCACCCACCATCCCTGCGTGCTCTTGTCATTTTCAGGGAGAAAGGTGGCTGAGCCATATGACAGTAATTAACAACTGACAAAAATATATCCTCCCTTAACATGAGGTGGGAAATCACAAAAGCCGGAGTTATTTTCTCATTAATTTACCAGCTATGCTGCCTCTAAGACCAACAGAAGCAAAGTGAGGCTCTACCTGAGGTTTAGAGGCTTTTATTATATGAATAAACTTGATGATTCATATACTACGTAAACATGTGTATTTATTCTTTAAACATGTTTGTGGGAAGATGCAAAACCAGCGTTTTGCCCCCACTTTTTGCCTGCTTGGCTCTGAGCTGCATCAGATTGAGGTGGGGGGGGGTATATGTGCCATTATGCCTGCATATTTAAAACCACCTAAATGTGGAGGAGCAGGTGGCGGACAATTCACTCTTGTTGTTATTTGGTTCAAGCAGTCAAGATGGCAGATTTCATAATGCTTTCAAATGGCACGTAACAGGAAGGAGGCTCACAAGACTGCCAAGAACAGTTTCACCGGGAGCCAAAGAGTAGCAGCAGGCCGAAGCTCCTACCTTGGTCTAAAAAGAACAAGAGGAAACAAAATGTCTCAATTTGGAACTGCTGTTGTCCTATCTAAATGTTGCTTGTCCTGCTGACTAAAAAGTGTTTGCTTTGTTGCCTTTATGACATTTATTGTTTTAGTTATACTAAAAAAGATTTAGACATCTATTTAAAAAATATCATTGATTAAATAATGCACCAGGTAACCCCCTTTATCCTCAAAATATCAAGTAACCAGCCAAGCAAAGAGTTGCATTTTAGAGGAACTTTGGTTGTAATTTGCAGTTTGTGCCACTAGATGGCTCTATGTTTAACTAGCATGGCGAAGAGGACAAATGGATGCATCTTGTGCTTGAATAGTAAATACGAGGCTGGACCACAGTGTTGCAATAGATTTTTTTTTGTTTATCCGACAAATGAATCCTCATGTGAAAGTAAAAGTTTAGATCCTATGAGTGATGACAAAGATTAGCGTTGCATAACAGGACAAAAGGAATCTCACATATATATAACTGTGTATGTATTTGTTCCAGCCGATGTTTACTTAATAAATCTTTGACACAAAAGCTTTAAGATTGTTCAAATGGGGCCATGTCAGCAGCCATCGTTGTTAAAACAGAGGGTTACAGGATTTAAGGCTTTTGTCCTGAGATCTTTGAGTAGTTTTAGGATAAAGGAGGAAGACTTTTTTTATTTCAAATGTGTCAGAATATATGAAAAGTCCGTCTAAGTCACCTAGTTTGGTGACTGAGATGGCTCAGATGAGTAAAGTAGTGTGAGGTATGTGTTAGCATGAAATCTACACCCTTACTGAGGACTTAAGAATATTTTTCAAATCTAACCCAACATCCAAGATAAAAAAATATATAGAGAAAAAAACAACTTGAAGAAAACGTCAGTGGAGGAATATCTTTTAGGTGAATCTCATGATCTCTTCTCAGTCGGCCTGCTGGCGAAGTCTCACCGCTTCATGGAGGAACTCGGCAGGGATTCGTGTCTCATCCGCCCATTCAAATAAGCCCACAGATGTCAAGAGGACTCCCCCACCAACGCCACCACACACACATGCAACACACAGTCACAGACACTGATTCGACCCACCTCCAACACTGTTTGTAATGAAATCTAACACTTGGAAGAGGAGAAGTGGACCGACCACCTGTGCATCCAATTGTTCAGCATTTGCAGACACAGAGAGGAGAGAAAAGAGATGAGGAAGGTTGCATCATTCATGTGTACAAATGCAAAGAAATAAATCCAGACCTCTATAACAATGAGTCAATAAAAGGTCTTTGGTTAATATTATTTAAATAAAAAAGCAAACAAAAAACACAGCTTAGCTACATTTTTAAACTTCAGTTTATTAAGTCAAACAGCTATAAATGAAATTAGCTTTTCACTTAAAAATGGAGTCTAGACTAGAAAAAGAAAGTGATTAGAGAAGAAAACCTGCAACATTTGACAGCATAAGTAAGATTGTTATGGATTAAATCGGTGTATTTCATAATAAAAGTGAGAAGAAACATTTGTGTAATCTTTCTGTTAAAGGTGATAATTACCTTCTAACCTGATGAAGACATATCTATAGTAGAACACAGGTTGGTTGCATTTTATAAATCTATTAAATGTCCGGTAGAAAAGATTCATCTTAATTAACTCGAATATTTGTAAAAGATGCCTTAAATAGTTTGAAATAATAACCAAACTATATTACTTAGAATCATCCACATAGTCATTCATTCTGTTCTGATTGATTTTTATAATTTAAAGAAAAGAAAACAAAAAAAACTGTTTTTCAGTAATTCTGTATTTACAACAGTTGAAATAAAAATGTAAAATATAAGGAGATAATAAGCCTGTGGTTCTGCTGAGCTGTTTAGGAAGTTCTAGTTGCTTTAATAATTTGCTTCACAATCACCCCAGTTTTGTTCAAATCTCTGTCCAGAGTTTTTCCTTCCACTGAATTTACCAGTGGTCAATCAATGCAAAAAAGAAAGTACTCTCTTAAGTTATAGTGTTTTAGATAAGAGGAAGCTTTTCTCACTTTTATTTTTGCCTTTATAGTTTTTAGTGATGAATTAGTGGGATATTCGATGTGATTTTTAGCATGCTAGGTTAGATTGGAATATTGTTTGTACCAAATTATTTTTATGTTGAAATAAAAAATAGAGTTAACAAAGGGTGTGTATTTTTCTTTAGAATTCTACTAAATATTATTACAGATAAATAATTTTTACACTTTTATTGAAACATTACAGCTCAGTTACTTTTGTTATTTGACGTGGATATTTTAGATGTAATATCCATTCACTCAACTTTACCAGTTGATCTTTTTTAGAGAGACATAAAAACCTTATTAAAACAAAAAAAAAGAGATAATGTTCATATTTTTTTTATAATTTATATTGTTGCAGCTCTCACCGCTGTGTATTTACATGCACCTTTATGCAGATGCTTGTTTTAAGTATGAACAAAATACATGCTAAGATGCTAGCATTAGCATGATTGATAGCATCAATGTCAGTTACTTCTTCTCTATTTTGTACTTTTTTGTTGTTTGTTAATCCAGTTACATGGCGTCTGTTAAAGTGGTAGCTGTAAGATTAGTCCTGATTTATAACATTTTTCTTCGCAGCAATAAGCTCTGCAAAGATTCGTTTAAAACACTGACTTGAAGTGATTTATTTCTTGTTTCGGTCGCTTCTTAACTGCAGCCACATATGCCTCAACTTAAAAAGAGAGTAATTTGATAATATATTTAAAACGTTATCCCTGAAATAACCGCGCTTTATTCCGTTTAGTTAAACACTTTAATTTAAATAAACTGTTTATGTAAATTTAAATGTGTGAAAAATTGTTCACAATTAGTCAAATTTTTCTAACTTTTGTATTTGCATTTTGTGTTCACTCTTTCTGACACATTAGCAGCATCACTAAGAGCTTAAACTCTGAATTGCAGTGCTTTAGTTGTCAGTTTATAAAAGAAACTTTTACCTTCTGCAAATGTTAAACTCAATGCTGTATCCTTTAGTAAATATATATATATTTACTATATATTTGCTGTTCATAATTCTAGAGAGGCAGTTTTTAAAACAAGTTTAGTAAAATATCAGTGGTCTTTATAAAGAAAGAACCAATCTGTTGGCTGAATAACCAAAATAATTGATAAATAAATACATTAAAAACAGTATGTATTTATTTGATCATATATTTTTAATTTAATAATTAAATAATAAAGACATTTTTAAATTTTTTTAAACCATTGTTTTTTATTAAAATGTTATTACTTGTGATTTCTAAACTAGAGACTCTGTAATAAACTCGATTAAAGATTTTAATCAATCCCACCACTAATGTTTTTATTTTTATGGTCTGTGCTTTTAAAAATGTGACACACTTTTAAATGAATGTTTTATTATTAATATGTCCTTGGTTGTTTAGTTTTTTTTATTATTATTCCAGAAGTTTCCAACCATACTTTAATCAGTCCTGTCAATCCATATATTTACTTCGGTGTTCGTTCATCCGTCCATCAGTCCGTTAGCTTTCTTCCCATATTTGCTTTTGTCCGTGTTTCTATTTGTCCAGCTATTGGATTATTAATCCAACCCTGGAGGTTTTTCAATACTATTTCTCATACTCTAAGATATAACCAGGAACAACTAATTTAGATTTTTGTGGCACAATTAATTAGTTTGATAGTAATTTCTTTCAAACTTGTATGATTGTCTGCCTATTTTCTCTTCTTGTCTTTTTGTGACATGATACCAAAACCATTTTGTTGTGATCTCATAGTTTGTAAATATATCAGAGAAGGAGACGGTGAGTGATTCATTCAGTCTGTGCCCACCTTGTTAGGTGCAGAAGCTCTTAGACACAAGAAAGGAGCAGTGGCTTGTTTGAAACAAGGATACAAAGAGAAACATAGGTTGAAAAGTAAAAGATGCCAACAAACGGCTCTGCAGAAGCAAGAAAGGAGCCGACAGTACTCAGAAATGAGACCTGACATGGCTTGTCACACAGTCAGAGGCCTTGATCAGGATTTGCTCACAGGACCTCCCACTCAGCACTCACACAAACGCATGCAGGATCCTGTAACCGGGGGTTAGAAAAGCTCCGAGCCACCGTGGAGGAGATGGGGGGGAACCCAGCAACATCTGCAGTCTCTGTTGTTGATAGCGGTGCTGCCAGCTTGGAGTCAGATCACAGGGCTGGAGATGCTGCAGTCTGGGCTCTACCTCTTGGCCAGCCTCCCCCATCCTCAGATCCATACTTCCAAACCTCCTAGCTACCACCTGTTAGTTAATTTGCACCAACCAAAAAGGACACCGTGGTTCTCTGAAGTAACACTTCTTCTCTCCATTTCATTTCTTCTTCGTGGGATTCTTCCTCCTGGAGGTTCGGTACACCCACAACTGAGTTTTTCCGGACTTGGAAAGGTTTAGGGCAATGTTTTTGTTTTTTCTTCCTCTTCTTCCCCCTTGAGTTTCTGCTTTGATGTCAGAAGACTGGAGTCACAAATCCTTGTCCGTTTACTATCAGAGAGCATCCTCTAACTCAGGGCTTGGCAGAGTCTCGCATGGCTAACGATTTAAGGTACTTTAATTAGGCCAAAAATTGGTCTAAAGATGCGGCCGCATCCCCTGTCCTCCCACAGCTCCTGTTCAAAAGAGGTAAATAGATAAAATTCAGTTTAACAGAGACTTTGGAGAAATCTTTTTGTTTCATGCTCAATAATTTCCTGCTACGGGGGTAACTTGTGGACATGGTCTATATTTAAGAGGCACTCCTACAGGAGAAAAACAGCCTCAGCTGAAGATTTAGGAAGCAAATCTACCAAAACATTTCCGGAGCTTGATATTAAAATAGCATTGATGCATATAGCATATGGTTTAATGTAGAGCAAAACCTTTAGAAGACTTGCTGATCTTTATTCTAAGATATAACAAATGTGAAGTTTTGGAGCTTTCACAAGAACGGACTAATAGATTTAGATTTGGGTAAAGTCTTTAATTTTAAGGAGAAAAAAATAATAAAATCTAAACATGTGTGGATCTAGAGTTGTAGAAGTTTGCAGCCATGGGTGAAGTTGTCAGCATAAGAAAATGAAGCCACAGTTCTTATCTAGAGAGACCAGAAACTGTCCCCATGGGTCTGCAGGCGGGATCTGCTCCAGTTGGACCAGGTCAGGTATCTTAGTCTTGTGTACAAATTATGAAAGAATGAGGTACGAGATGAACCGATAGGGGTGAGAGGGGATTTGGCAGCGTGGGGGGAGACTGGGGTAAAATAAATAGATTGGGAGAGATGGATCAGGGAATTGAGATGCGCAAAGGGAAGATGGGTTTTGGTGAGTTGGATGCCTGGATTGGAGCAGTTTGGCAACCGGTAGACCAAAGGCTCGGGTCTAGATGGAGGAGCAGATTGGGATGAATGTAGGCGAGATAGATGGGTTGGAGCTGTTAGGGTGAGAAGAATTTGGGTAGGTTAGAGGGATTCAGATGAAGAAGAATGGGGTGAAATATCTATATCTAAAATCTAGACGGAAAATCAGGCTCCTAACATTCGGTTCTAAGCAAGACTTGGTTGGTTTTCCTATTATATACATTATTTCATCAGTGTGGCGTGACTTGAATCAGATCATTCCGTGGTTCTTCTGAGATTTGATGGTAGCCCACTTTACTCTGACAGCGGCTCCAATCAGGGTTTCTGCTTCTGATCCCGATCATCCATGAAGGCTGATATCTGCCGATAACCATCACTGCCGATCGCACAGATTAGCTGTTATCTTTTTGATAAAAGTATAAATGCCATTACTGGCTATATGATGTAGCAATAATGAGCCACAAAATCACCTAATTCAGACAAAACACAGGAAAAAACTTGCAGGCACAATGAACCAATTGATATTAATGGAATACAGTAATACAATAATTAACAGATTGAAAATAGTTAGCACATAAATAGAGCAGTCAGTAGGACCCAAAGTCTTCAACCACATCTACCCAATTAATTAAATGGTGTTATTTTTGTCTGACCATCAAGCTCATCGAGGGGAGTGTATGCGATTGTGTGTTGCTTTACCTGCTGTTTGAGCCCGTATTTTTTAACTTGCATTTTTTGCAGCAAACCTAAATAACCCATCATACTCTGTCAAGTGTCTGTTTTTAAATTTCATATTAAATCAGTTGTGTACATTTTGACGTTCTTCACCTTCGGGGTATTTTTCCATTACAAGACATAAACGACACATTACTCTCGAAGCACAAAGTTTCACATGACGGTGCTTGGGATTGGATTTTATGCACTTGTGCAGCTTAAAGGAAAGTCAGAGATTGGCTGCCTACTGTGAAGAAACAGATACAGGTGACCGGCAACAAAGACAATGACTGGTGATCATCCGGTTATGATCAGCGGCTGAACGGTCGACACACCACTAATAAAGACCGCTGAGTCATCTGTCCTGTGGTTCTGGTGTCTCTCTTTACCGTCTGCAAAACACCAGTGATTCTCTATGTGGTTGAAAGCAGCACAGTTTTGTGGCCAATCAAACAATAAAACCAAGGCTGTTGAATGGGGCGTTATGGTACATTTCACATTGTGAGACGGTACCAAGTGTTGAAGAAACTAGAATCAGCATCTTCATAGAGCTTATACGCAGAAGGAAGCAGGAAGTTCTCTAAAATGTCCTGGTTATTGGCTGCATTGATTGTAAACCTCAGAAAACCCAGTGGACCAGAATCAGCAGATGTCATGGTGTCCAAACCAACAGTGACTGGCACCTTTACCCTGAACTTTAAACAAGGCGGATTCCAAGCTTCTCTTTCTTCACACTTTGGAAAATTAATTCTGATGAAATATGACTTTGTTTTCCTGTGCAACAGTCCAGATCTTAGCTACTTGGCCCAGATAAGATGGCTCTGGCATCATAAGTAGGATTTATCTGTAAGTAGTAGCTCTTTATCTGTTGACTTAAGACTTAACCTGGATGGATTTGCTTCACATTCGTCTTTAACCCTTTCCTAAAACACCTTCTCCTTCTACTCTACTTTCTATGAATATACTTTGATTCAACAGTCTGTGAGCAACATTTTGTGGCTTCCCCACAGTTTAGTTTATGGATGATGTCTTCTGGACCTTTTGGAGGGCTTCACCATCATTGTGTCTCCTACTAACCCTGGCTGAGAGACAATAAAGAGAATCAGGAAACCATTGCAGGAGGTTTGAGTTTTCGGAGATGCTGATGTTTGTTTTTTTACTACTTGTAAGCCATGATCATAAGATGTACAAAAATAAAGGCATTAAATATTTTTACTTACCGTGTAATGATGGATATATTTTTTATGAAAAAAGGGACTAGAATTGTTAAACATTTTCTAAATATTGGACATGTTTTTGTAGTTCTACCCATTTATCCCTTCCATCATGGGAAGTTTTGGAAACGGACCCTAAGAGAGAGTTAACTCCTTACCGGACCCATTTCCGTTACAACCGAATGCTGGAGCACAAAGCAAAGAAACAATTTAGAGCTAAAATCATTGAATAAAATATTTCTTTGACATTTAGGAAATGCCATTTTAAGTGGTGGTGGAGCAGGTTTACTTCTCCTCCCAGCAAATAGGAAGTTCACAAAGTTATCCACATCCTCTAGAAGTTACTATCTTCCATCCGTAAGGATTTCAGCAATAGATAGCACACTTTTTTGTGTCAACATTGATTTTTCTCTTTTTCTCTCTGCCCTAGTCTCCTTTTAATAGAGAAGAGGATGCTTCAAAGCCTCCTGTTTGCCCAAAGCAAGCTTGAAATTCTCTCCTTTCAAAGAACCGCTGCCTCTTTGTAGTGTCTCATCTGGTGAGGGCAGAGGAGAGACAAAAACCTCAGAAGGTACCAAAGGTAGCTGAACAAATCCCTCCCAAGTAGGTGTGTGAAGTTTGGATAGTTGTGTCCGACTTGGAATCGATAAGATCCCCCCCCCCAGCTTGAAAAATGTTCTAGCACTGCCAGAGATAAGGTATTTCCAGACCTTGAATCAAAGGCCTCGTCTGTGCAGATTTGGTGTCACAACTTTTTTCCAAACAACTTCTGAAGAGTTTTCACAGAAGTCTTGAGTTGTTGTTACATCCAGTCTTTTGCTGTCTGCTTCATTACAAGTTGTTGTTTCTTTCTTGCTTTCTGTCTGGCTGTCTTCCTCTCTGTCTGTCTCCTACTGTCTCACTCTCCTCTCAGACTACTGCGAGGTGTTAAAAAGGAACCAATGGGGGATCTGGGCTCCATTATGCAGGTCTGTTCCTGTGGTTTCTCTTGCTGCCTCTTCGCACCTCATATTGCATTTTTGCCCATTGAGACAAACACACACGCACATAGCCTCCAACACGTAAGAAAATAAAAACCCACATATGCAGAGGGAATTGAACTTTGTCTTCCTCTGTGTATCTGGTGCCAGGTGTAAGGCTAAAAGGTGCCTAACTTCCTCTCCGCTCCCTCGGGCCATGCATCCGTGCTGGAGTAGGAAAAAAAAAAGTGCTTGTGTTAATGCAGGCATCCATTACATTCTGTGTGGGCGATGCGACTGCTGGGTTTCTGTTCATCCCCGGCCTGCTTCTGCTAACGGGATGGAGTTCAGAGTAAAACACTTGCTATGATTAATGTGCCATTGTCAGACTAATTGCGATCCTGAAGCAAGAGTAGATAAAAAGCAGTTTTTCCACAAAATTGTGCCTGAAAAATCAATTCTTTTCTGGTCTTTTTAGACCTTTGACCAACAATGTTCAGGGGAAACAAGATGTTTCACCAATCTGGCAACCCTTGTACAGAAATATTTGCTTGAGCCAGAAATGCACAAATTTTAACGCAGTGATTTAATGATATATTAACACCTTCACTAATATTTGGTTAAAGGTTATATTTCGTACTAAACTGCAGTTGAACACTTGGTTCTGTCTGGTTACAGAAGATGAACAGAGATCCAAAGCCGTCTCAGCGGTGGTGGCAGCATCATGCTGTGGGTCGTTTTTATTAAAAAAAGTAGACCAGTCAAATATCTTTTTGAGAAAAGTTGCATGGTCAGACATTAGTAAACACTGCTGCCACTCTTAAGCACAGCGGTGGCAGCATCATGATGAGGGGTTATCCTATTTCCACATAGGTCAAATATAAGACCTGGAAAACATTCATGGTCACAATAAATGTGTTTGGAGATTGTAAAGTGAGATCTTTAGACCTGGGTCTGTTTTACTACCTGCGGTTCTGGAGATTTCTATAACGTGGACAGAACCATCGTGTTGAGATTAAAGCGCATACATTGCTGCTCTTTAATGCTTCAATCAAAGGATCTGTTTTGTTTAGACTGAGACTTGTGTGACATTGTGCCATTTATTATCATGTATATAGAGGAAGAAAAATCATTATTGGTCTCAAGAATTGCAACATGACGGTGAGCAGTTAGACTGATGGTAAAAATAAATTATATCACTATTTGACTTTTAAAAAGAAATGTA
>JAUZNJ010118556.1:0-11080 GCA_034780135.1 Jordanella pulchra | reverse complement strand
TTGCAACATGACGGTGAGCAGTTAGACTGATGGTAAAAATAAATTATATCACTATTTGACTTTTAAAAAGAAATGTAGTAGTCGATCTCTATCCCTCACCTTTACACCAACTAAGTTGTCAAAACTTTTCCAACAGAAATTTGCCCCCAAACACATCAGAATGGCTCAGGTAGGCTAACATGTAGCATCGAAGCTGCTCAAATGTCAGGCAGGAATCACAGAATAAACTGTTTGACATGGGGTCGAGGAATATCTGTCTAAGTGAGAGAAAATTATCCAGGGTGTTTGCATATTTAAACTTCCACCAATTTATTTGTCAAAACATTGGATCATAACACTTCTGTCTAAAGAACCGTTGAAATAAAACACCCAAATTATTAAGATTTAACCACAACTGCTCTCATTCAGTTGTTGAAGGCCGCTCCCTTGCTGTAGTTTTATCTGATCCTGTGTTTGTTTTGCACTGTTTGCAGATATATACGTCACTGTACCCTGAGCATAGAAGCACACTGATGGGTTCACCCTATGAAGCACTTAGTTTAAACTCACACTGTGAGAGCGACTGAAGCACAGTTTGTAGCGTTTTCCCAAAGCACCACTTCCAGGAAATGAAAGTCGACATTCACCACCCTGCCCACATCATCCAGATCTACTCGTACGATTCCACACCAACTCTGGCAATTCAAGTTCTCATATGAATAATACATGCTGCCCTCGCTACCTGTTTCAGAGTATACATGTGGGGGTCGAGGAGGCCGAGCTGCATGCATGAAAGCACAGTTAGGGGAGGAACGCAGCCAGCTAGCCTGGCCTCCGAGGCTTGACCCCAGGGAAACACTTGCACATACCTACAGCAACGCACAGACACAGCTAAGACACCCATGTGTGCAGATTACACAGAAGCAAACAAAAGCCCACACACATTCAGAGTGTACCTTGAAGGCAAGGTTGGGGGTTGAAGAGCCCTGCTGACAATAAGGTGAGCAGCTGTGCAGCTCTGTGAATAAAAAGCAGGCATCAGGAGGCTTGCACTCTGTGTTGGGTTTGAATTGTTTCGAGCTGTTTAAAGTCAACCTGTTAATCTTTCCCAGACACCATGTGTTTTTAGAGCTGTAGTTTAATCTAGCAGCTTTATATCTATGTGGGGCTTTGTGCTCTAATATGTTTTCTTTAAATGACTCTTAATTGACTCCATAAAGAAAATTTAGTTTACAAACCAATTAGCTCCTCTACATAACATCTGGGCCAAGACCAATCTTTTTTTTTTTAATTATCTGCAGATTGGCTTTGGTCTTCCCTTGCTTTGAGGTTGCATGATGTAGATGTTCAGAATGTATTTGTTTGAACTGGGAAACTGAGAACTTTGACTAGACCTCCCTGTCTACAGCCATCCATCCATCTATTGCAGTATTTTTCCAACCCTGGTCCTTCATGACCACAGACCTGCATGTTTTAGGTGTCTCTTGGCTGCAGCACACCTGACTCAAATCATCAGTACTTTCTCAAGCCTTTCAAAGTCACCTGCAGGCATATAATGAAGTCATGTCTTTAGGATCAGGGACTATTCATTTGCTATGAAATATAGTTCTCTATTCCAACCTATAAGATAAGCACCTGTCTTCAAAGATAAGCTGTCAGTCCCCATTTGGGTGGCACCCATTTGATGATCTCCCCGTATCAAACCACTTCACAAAGTTTGAGACATTTGGTGTTAAAAATACATGTTTTTCCCAACTTGGACATCAAGTTAAAAAAGCAAAGTTGCTGCCACTGTAAACTAGTTGCTCTGCCGCAACGCCCCGCCCTGTTCGGGAAACGTGTCTGTTTTTTAAGTGTCGGCACAGCGCAGTTAAGATAGGTGCTTCCTGAAGGAGGCCTTCTGACATAGATATCCTCCAAACACTCTTCTTTTTTTTTTTACAGGTCAGGGAGGGGCTGCTGCTCAGACAGCAGAACTCACTGGGAATTCTCTGAGATCCGTGAAAGAAGCAAAATACAATTTTTTGCAGGATTTTGATGAAGATAGAAGCTGAAAAAAGTTGATTTTTTGCTTAAGTGAGGAGAATTTTACAGCACTTGATGGCTGCTGAGGAGATCATGGTATCGTTTAAATCAGGGGTTCAGAGAAGAGACATTTCTGATAAGTTAGACTCATATTAGCCTCATGAAAATGTTATTTTTATTTCATAAATGTGGGCTTACTAAAATGTTTGCATTTATGGAAATGCGTTTAATCACGATAGAACCTCTTTTATAAGTCACAAGAGCTGATGAGGTTTAGTGCATATATTTTATGTAATTATTCTTAACATCCTGTTCATTTTTTTCATCAGAAGGATTTAGGTCAACAGAAAAAAAAGCCTAGTGTGTCTTAATATATGTACAAATTCTGTATTTCCTTGTAAAATCTCGCTGTAAGTCCATGTGTTTGGTGTTTGCGCTCAGCTCTGTGTTGATGCTGCGTGGTGTGGTTCGCCCGGAGCCGTTTCCTCCTTCTCTGCAACCTGAATCGTTTTGGAAAGGGAAGTGAAGTGCACACAAGTGAGATGATCCAATAAATCAGCCGGATTTGCCTTTTCTGTCTGAAACATGAATATTAAGCGTGTTAGGATCATGGGTGGACGCGGCGGTGTCGTGGTCGTGAATCGCCAGCGATCCGGCTGGTCACTTCGGGTTTGCGTTGCTCAGGGATGAGTTGGGTGGACGAGGATTTGCTCCAGCATGTGAGGCGTTTAGGTGACGCTCTCCATCCTCTCTGAATCAGTGATTGTAACAGTAAAACAAGGCAACAGGACCCCACCCCCACATGTTCCCCCATGGGCCAATCAGTAACAAATATGCCAGGTTTGTACGGATCACCAATTTTAGTGACAAATAAGTCGCAGAATCAAACAAGAACAGGTTTGAAATAAGACAAGCAAACTAATGAGTGTTAAGATTTATCAGGGGCTGATGCCGCAGGCGTGTTTAACCCTCCGAACGTCTCTGAGCAGGGCCGTGTTTTTAGTTTCAAATAAATTCCCTTTAATAGAATGGGCAGTGCTGTAGGTGTTAAGTGCAGAGACTCATTAGCATGTCCACGTCGTAAAAGCAAATGTAGCTTTTAAATATCCTTTTACAAATATATAGCCGTCTTTACTCTAAGACCCCGAAACCTGTTAAAGTTGGAGAATCTGTTGACTTGGAAACATGGAAAAGATGGGAATAAATCTCAACTTTCCAAGTGATGCAGAAAACCACCATTTGAGCATGAAAATCCAACTGGTTCTTAGCAGTGGTGGTGGCAGCATCATGCTGTGGGAATGCCTGGCTTCAGCAGCAGAAGAGAGGCTGTTCATAGGTGGTGTGAAGAACAAGTAATTCCTGGATCAAAGGATCCCCTAAAGCAGGGTTTGGCAACGTCTGTCCTCTAGTGCTACCATCCTGCAGCTTTTGCATGCATCCCTTCTTTAACACACCTGAAACAAATGATTGGTTAATTACCAGGTCTCTGTTAAACCTAAAGACAAACAAAGAAAGTAATCTGGCCTTTAGTTTCAGGTATGTTGGAGCAGGGATGCATGCAAAAACTGCATTACCTACCCCTGCCCTAAAGGATGCGTCACTGTGTACATTCAGTGATTTTATTTAGGGCTCTAAAAGAGGAGGGGGTTGAAAACACATACATGTTATCCTGTTGGAATAAAGGGGAGCCCCAGTACAATGCCGCCACCATGGGAACTGTGTGTTTAGGGTCATTTTTTTTTTTTTACTGTACTTTCTTAGGGTTTGAATGCATTTGTTTGTATGGAGTTAATTTAGTGGCTATTAGAGAAAGAAGGAAAAGAGATGGATGCATGTCACACTTCCCAGCTTTCTATTCATTATTTGTTTTTTCTTCTTTGCATAAAAGCTTTTCCTTTACGTTGGTCTGTTACATAAAATCTAATTAAAACAAATAACGGTGTGTGGCTGTAGCAAACTGGTAAAGTTAAAAGAGTGTGAATGATTTTGCAAGGCCGCATGAGAGCTGTACTCATTTCCTCCTCTGTGATTCCAAAAGCTGCAATCTCTGCCCAGAAACAAAGATCAGATGTTCAGGCAGACATAAAGATGTCGACAACGACGCTCTGCTTTTATTTTTCCCCTGATCTGCTCCTGGCTGGCAGGTTCCCGCAAGGCGACCTGTGCAACACCTCTCCCGGTCCAGATGGCGGTGTCGGAGGCGACGAGGAGCGGCAGGAATCTGCCAGAGCAATCTGCTGCGAGCAGGTGTCGCCTAATTGTCTCTGAGAGCTCAGGCAGAGCCGGGCACGTGCCAGCTCTACCTGAGTGGAAACAAATATCTTCATTAGGTCTCGTTCTGTCGAGGGAGAGCAATTCCACAGAAACAGAACAGGCCAAAAAACCCTGAACGAGAGGAGGGCGGTGGGCTGGAGCCGACAGCTGAACAAGTGTACCTTTGTTTAACAGAGATGGAGAAACAACTATTGTCAAATCCTCTGGTAGCAAAACGCTCCTGGCTGTTCTAATCAGCCTCAAACAGAGGAGGAAGTAATAACAGAAGAGGAGTCTGAGCATTTTCCTTGAAAATGTGCAAGATTTGAAGACGTCAGGTCTCCAAAATCTCCAATTACATCTGAAATCAAGACCTCTGCACCAGTATGACACCATTAAACCCAGAGCATCTCACCCATTGTTATACCAGAGGATCCCCCCAGCCACCTCGGTTCACACATGGCTAAGGAAGGCTGAATTCCTCACACGCTTTTTGTCATTTATTCAGGTAGCGGCTCGCCGCTTCACAGCCCCCGACATTCCCTTTGTGTATTTAGAGGAGAAGGAGGGGCGGTGGGACGGGAGGTTGAGCCTGACAACAGTTCCTCCTTCTCGTCAAAAGATCTCGACTCATCGAGCCGTAAAAAAAGGAAGCAAAGTGGCTCTAATTTGAGCGCTTCTCCTGGAAGTTTCTGTGAAATATCCTTTCTCTGCTCACCAAACTGCTTCAGTCTCTGTAACACTGATAAGCTGTCTTTTGTTTCACAACATCCTTTAATCTCTATATATTCCAACCAGGTTAGAAACTACCAACGTGATCTTATTGTACGAAGGTATCAGTCAGGAGAAGAGGTAAAAAAACTAAACATAATTCTGTTTTGGGGGAAAAACATGAGACCATAGAGCCGGATCAGGCTGGTGGTCTTCTACTTGTGTTAAAAGTGGCTCCTATGCCAGGATAAAATCTACCCCAAACGACGGGTGGGTGACACTATGACTTCAAAATGTCATTTCCATATTTTTCCTACTAAATCTAAATCATATTTTTTTTCTCTTAAGTTTCATGATAAAATAAAATGACAAATGGTCGTTTACTTTTGTAAACTAGCTTTTATTACCATCAGAAAGGTGGCCTTAATTTTACAGGCAACTGAATTCAATCCATAAATTCTGTAATACAATCATCTTAGAGTAACTAACTTTAAAATCACCCATATAGCACTAAGAAGCATTATGTGTCATTAATTATACATCTATAATTACATTATATTATAATTTACCGCTGAAAAAATAGAAATTAAACTTATTCTTCCTAATTTATATTTAACTCCGTAGTCCATACTTCTCCAGAAGTCCTTTAATGGAGCAAATAAATTACTTTAAATTCATATAAACATACCTATAGACATTCAAGTTTCTACACACATCTTCATTTATACAATTATTCCTCAAAGCCGACAACAGCACAAGCAGTTCAAAAATGTGTCTACACCCAAGTTCAGTGACTGAAAGCACCCACGGATGTCCACTGCCCTTCTTAGTTAAGGCCATTTCATAAAATTGAATAATTAATATAGAGTGAAAGTTATGAAACGTGATGAACTGATGTTACATAGAGCTATGGAGCCCAGTGGAGAGAATCCATAGGAAACTTTTCATACGTTAAATCATAAACAGAACATCTGATTAATCAATTAAATTAACACGTTGCCCGTCCTTAATCCAAACCCTGATAAATTCATTTTAAGCATTAAAGCAGCACTGATCGTTAAACCCAGAGTTAAACGCGTTGAACTGATGCTGCCTTAAACATAGTGAAGGCAGCATCATGCTATGGGTTTTGTTTTTGTTTTGTCTCAACTAGAATCTCGTGAAGCATGAAATCATGAACAACTTTCAAATTGATCCAAGATTTTCAGTTATCAGAAGTCTGAAAAAGAAGAAGAAGAAGAGGTGTTTCCTTCTTCTTTATCAAAAGTATTTTTTCAGGTACTTGCAGGAAGGAAGTTGAGTGTAAAAAAAGGTCAGATCTGTGTATCCGTGTCGACCGCATCGCAGAGCCTAAACTGAACTTCAGTCCACGTGCAGATCAGCAATGGCTCTTTCTGAGGGAACACCAGAACTATAAGAATCAACAGTATTGGCCACCGAAGGACCAGACCAGAGGCTGATTCTGGGTCAGTGTTAAAAGGAAGTGTTTCCTCCCCACTATCACTCCATGCTTGTTTAGATTCCCAACTCTTTGTGTTTACCAGTGGTTTACATGGGCAGCAGACTGTGTCCATATCTGATCATCTCCTCTGGGAACCTGTATGTCAGAGAGTGTCCAGTTTATTAGGTCGTTCACGTTTAGTTACTTGATCCTTTGATATCCAGAAATGTTCTAAGCTAATCTTTAAATCCACTTTAGCTGTTGTTTTCCTTTCAATAACGTTAGAGAAAAACAACACTCCCACAGCTGTGTAAAGAAAAGGTTTGGAAATGTGGGAAATTGCTGTGAAGTAGAAACAGATGAGGGAAGTTGAAATAAAACGGATCCTTTGGTAAAGTTAATTGCTAAAGTAAATTACTGAGCTTTTACAGAGTCCCAGTAGGGGTTCAGAGAGCAGTGCGTTTTGATGCTATTTTTCATACTTGTGGGACTGCTGCTTGGTGCATCGGTCCAGAGGCGTCCTACGGCGCGGTCCTCCCCTGCTATGGGAGAGGCAGGACCGTCTCTATTTTTAAATCTCAAACAACAGAGGAGTCTTTAAAAGCTTCCCACGATACCGATTGATCCCCCTCCTCCCCACCTCGACCTGACTCTCCTCAGTCTTCCCCGGTCCATTAGGAGCTGTGTCACCGGAGGAGTTTCAGCATTACCATGTGTGGCCTCTGTTGCTTCTGGAGCAGGAAGTGCCCAGTCAGGTTTAAGTGTGCCGTTCCCCCACAAGCCCCCGTTGAGCTCCGACTTTAACCCAGCTTCCTGCTGCTTGCAGCTCATAGGCTAAAATAGTCGAGGTCAAACCACTACAAGCTCTCCACTTTCAGGCTCCCAAGCTCCGTCTTCCTGCCTCATTATGCTGCTTTATATTACAGGTTGCATTGACCAAACTCTACAGTCTGAAAGGACGAGTTTATGGAAATCCTTTGCTATAAAAGCAAAAGTTAAGGTCCTGAAGTTCCGAATATTTTCCTGCAGCTTTAAACAGGTTTCTGCTGCTGTAGTTTTCATTTAGCATCTTAGCTGAATTTAATAGTCTGGTTTTACATCTCAATCATATTTGAATATCATAAAGAAGTTTAGTCTTGTGCCTGGCTTCAGAAAGGGATAAATAAAGTATAACATTTGAAGCTTTTTTTTTTTAGTAATATTGCAATAATTCTGGTTTACAGATGAAAAAAAATCATAATTTATATTAGAATATTTAATTAGATTAATAATTCTCATTTTAAGGCATTTAGTACTTTGTTGTGTCTGTTTTTACATGAAATGCTAAATAAATGCTGCATGGCATGGAAGGGATCAGCCTGTGGTCCAATAGAAGCTCAGGATGCTTTAATAACAGCCTTCATCATCTGTGGACCAGGGTTCTGTCACATTTGGCTGTGTGAGACATTATCAAGCCCTGCTGGGAAAATAAATTAGAATCTCCATAAAGTTTGTCCACAGAAGGAAGCATGAAATGAATACTTGACAAAGCTGGACCTCAGAGCAACATTCTGGTTCGGTTTGTCCTTAGTGAGAGGCTGGTAGCTCATGTCCATCCATGCTTAGAGGCTCTTCATGCAAAAAATATTACAAATAATACGTAAATAGACAATGTTTCTTTAAATGTGCTACTTGATTGGATTGGTTGACATGATTAGATCAGCTCCTGCCCTCATTAAGAAATTTAATTTGTTTGAACTGTAGATGTTGAAAATTAAGCTTCCTTTTTATTTGTGTTTTTTCACCCAAAGAACATAAAATGCAGAACTGATCCATTGTTATTCGTCTAAACACACCATGCTGCCTGTTAAATGTGAGTTTGGCAGCATCATACTGTGGGGATGCCTCAGCAGGAGAAGGGAAGCTGATCATGGATCGAAATCCAGAAAACTAGAAACTCAGGTGGAGATTTACCTGCAGGAGGACAAACACACCAGAGACATGATGGACTGTTTTTTATTCCTTATTTATTGATTTACAGTCATTTCTTTTGTCTTGGGATGTTTATAGGTCTAATATTATCCTTTTTCTTCCTGCCACAGTTATCCCCTGCTCTCCATGTAGTCCTTTGCCGTCCTCTCACTTCTCATCTTTACACATTTGAGTGTCGTTTTACTCAGAGAGCATAAAACGCAGTGTTGATCCAGTTATTTTACACCACTTTTTTATGTGACAGGCTTTATTGTGCATTATGTTGTAGCTCATTCCTCAGTGCCGTACAGCAGCTAGCTGGTGTGTAATTACAGCTTGTAGCGAGCAGCCAGACGGAGCGATACGTGAATGGGAATCTGGAGGAGAGCTTGATTTATGTGGCCCTGCTGCACTGTATCAGGAGTCTGGATCTTCCTATTCACCTTAGGTCTGAAGCACATAGGCAGCCCCATCTACAGCCATTGCTGTGGCATGTGCATTGTACTCGGGGTAAAACTGGTGAAAAATAATACGGAAGACAGCAAACGCTTGCTTGGTGAATGCTGGGTGTACTTTTATGATTCATATCTACTAATAAATGACTTCATACAGGATTTTTTTTTTTATCTTACAGGCCTTTAAATTTTGAACCAGTAACGACACAATATCCAAACCAGAAGCGTTCGTCTTCCATCCGAGTCCTGGTTCCTGAACAGGACGTTTCCAATTTAACACCATTTCCATCCCCTCATCTGTTTCTCTTCATAATTGAAGTATGATTATGGAGCCATAAGCTGGAGCTGCAGCAGCACAGCTGTGTTGCAGCGCGCTCGGCTGGACATGAATCAGTGTGTTTAACTATTTGTCCTCGCACTACCTTCGCCACATCAGAGCAACTCAAGTGCACCAAACCAATATGGCGGCATCTGCTCCCCGCCTGGCACAGGTGCTGTGAAGGATCTGCAGTGGAGTTCATAAATGCACACTTATGGTGTAATTTTGTTACTTTAATACCATAAATGAGGGACTTAAGTCATCAAAAGTTACACCTTGAAGTTTGGTCTTTCACATATGCAACAGTAAAGTAGATGCTGTTTTAGATATTCACAGATTTTGATAGGATGCAGAGGAAGGACTCCCCTTTTTAACAGGAAAGTTTCCCAGATGACAGAAAACAGCAAGGGGGTCAAGAGAACCTTAATACGGTAAAATTAAGGATTTAGTGGCTGTTAGAGAAAATGTTTACAATCCAGGATATTGTGCCTCAAAGTTAAGAGAGTTTTAAACTGTAAAGAGTCTCGAAGAGGGAGGCTACAACTAATATCAAGGTTTTCAACGTTCTGCTTAAAAGATAAATTCTGTGAATCTTGTTGAGATCTTGTTTGAAATCTTTAATCATAAGTTTTCCCTCAAGTCCTGAGTTTTTGCTCACAGACGAGTACAGATGTACAAGTATGAGGACATGAAATTAAAACTTTTGCACCATGAACCCTTTCAGAATATGTGTTATAAACTTGAGCAGATTTTGGTGGCAGAGTTGTTTTCTTTTGGAGTCTGAATATTTAATGCAAGTTTGACATTTTAGAGGTGAGAACTTTCCACTACTTTCTTAATTGTTCCAGTCGTGTTTTTATCAGGTTAGGTCATTTCCAGTGTCTTTGTGTTTAATATATCTTCTATTTTATTTCCAATTTTATTTCAAGTAGCCTAATTTTCTTCCCACCAAGCAGGGATTTGGGGAGGAGGAACAGCAGAAGGAGCAGCGTCCTTCCCCACTGCTAATTGACGATGCGTCGTCTTCGCCATTTGCTCTGGTGAAAACGGAGATTAAATGTATTTGTGGTGCGCTTTTGCCCTTTAAGTCTGCCTCATTTTTGCAAATCACTTGTGGCCGCCGGACCTTAACGGGCCGTGAGCAGGACATCAAACACAGCCTTTGGGTTGACCTTTGATCATCCCAGAGGGCGCGTTTGATGGGTTATTTTAAATGGCCTCCTATGTGGAGAGACTTCGTAATGATCCAGTTTGATACAGGTTGTACAACAATCATTCAATTTGAACTAAATATTTAAACTTTTTAATAAAAAAACACCTGATATGCAGATAAAATTAGCCGTTTATCGGTTCTGTGAGGCTGACCAGAAAATATAATCCACCTGCTTTAGAAAGACGGTAAACTGTTGTTTTTAAATTTCTCAAATAAAAAAATGCACGAATAAGTTTATTTGATTAACAAAATGTTCAGAAGGCTTGAAAACACTTAAGTAACTGTTTATTTTCCGTACTTGTTTAGGACAAGCTGTTGATGCTATACTAAACGTTTAACTGTTAACAGTAATTTGATTAGAGGATGATTAGCTTAACAGTTTGTTTAGCCGACTTTTGCTAACCTTCACATCTGATTTATCTTAGTTTAACAAACCTAAATTCAGCTTGTTTTTTCTATTGAACTTATTTTATCTTAACTGTTCACCAAACATCATCTCTACGCCTCCTATCTTGGCTTTAGTGAAGCTTAGTTCAGATTAGCTTGAGTTGCTTACTTTAGCTAGCATTCATTTACTGTAACATTTGGTTTAACCTTTTTAGGACTACCATTATAAAGGTCCGCATGAGCATCTTTTTACATTTTTGGATGCTTCAAAGTCATTATTAGGAGCATTCCAATGTTCTTTACCTTTATAAAATCCTTATAAGTCCTTCTTTCCAAATTTGTATGCC
>JAUZNJ010118545.1:0-19354 GCA_034780135.1 Jordanella pulchra | reverse complement strand
AATAAAAGTACATTTAAAAAACTGATGGAGAAAAAACAAAACAAAACAAAAAAACACCACATTTTTATTGTGTGGTGGAAATGGCTTGAGTGGAGTCAGATGTAGCAGGTCAAAGAACATTTGGAGGGGTGCAGCACACATCACTATGCATCCAGCATGAAGAGTTACCCAAGAACAGATGCTGCTGGAAATGATTGTTTCATAGATATAGCAGGGCTTGATTTTATTAGATCTTATTGGATTTCATTGTCTGACATCAAGTTTGTGCATTACTTTTTTCCTTAAAAAATGTTTCTTCCTGGCATGTTATATCTTCATGGTAACTAACCCTTTTCCTTTTTTTGTGTGTGTGTCCTATATCAAAATATAGCCAACATAGCCCTGAGAATCGATGTCCCAGAGCTAGAAAATAGCCCAACATATTTTGCTTTCCCAAACAGACCCCTTTGGTTGCTACCATAAGGTTCTGCTTGATAGTTAATGTATAAAACTTTATTGAACATGATTTAGGGAATAAAATCGTATACAAGGGACACTAATATAGAAAGGGAGGTAAGAAAAGGAGAGAGAATAAGAATTAAGATTAAAGAGAAGAAGATAGAGACAGGAAAAAGGGAGGTGCTGATAGAAAAAAGAGAAAAAACAAAACAAAAATAAAGCAGCACAAATGAACATGGCGGACGATATACAGTAGGTCCCAGTCAGTATCTGTGCGTGCAAAGCAAAACATACGGTGATTACACAATATTATTCAGGGTGGTATATTACTGTTGGTAGTTGTTGTTAGTGTGTATCTGTGAACACCTTAAACCAAACTCCTGTGCTGTATATGCATGAGTGTATGTGTATGAATAGTTAACAAGGGTTCTTTAAAAGGAAAAAATGCCCCTATGGGGCCCTCAGATATCCAAAGGCACCCCGGATCACTGGGACACAATGAGGGAAGACATAAGGATGACCTGTTGTGGTGAGGTCCCACAGGGCTGCAGCAGCGACACATGGTCTCCACCTACGGCCAGTCGCGCCTAAGGTGGACCACAAAAGAGAGTCCAGGGGTTCGAGGCCGGTTGGTGCACCCCGCTGAGGTGGGGTGCACCAACAAAACTATATTTCTCACGATATAAGAAAATATGTTCAATAGTTTCCCTGTAACAATCATATTTTGCCTGTATTGCATTTCCATATTATTATTTAATACCGCGTGCCCAAATCTAAACCGTGTTATAATTGTTTATTCTCTCCTGTTCCTTTCAGCACTCCTCATGTCTCCAGATCTACTACTGGTTCGGTAAATATCCACTGACCTATGATAGCAATAGCTACCAATGGACTAATCTTTAATAGACATTATGGAGCTTTCCAATGATACTGCCACCTGTGGCAGATACACAGAACTACAGCAATCTTCTGCTTATCTCTGACTTTTTAAATATTCACTTTCCATGTTATTCCTTCATCAAACCAGATACCAACAATTTGGGCCCCTCTTCATAAACCTCCAATTAGGAGTGGATGCAGAAAACCTGTAGAGCCACACCTGTCATATCCTGCAGAGAAGAAGAAACATAGAGCCACGCAGTATCTACCAGCTTTGTGTGCTGAAGTAGTGTACAAAATGTTTCATTTTCATTTATGATGATTTGTTATATGCATTTAATTTATAAACACAATAATTGAAATTAAAAAATATATTTTGACCAAAGACTACTTTTACAAATGTGAATATCCTACTGTAACATTTGAAGCAAGTTATGAGTAGATGGATAAATATTAAGCATGACTGCAGAACATCAATAAGCTTTTTCATGTTCTAGATGGTGTATTTAATATGAACTTCTTGTTTGTGTTCCCATCGGGGACAGGGGAAACCACTTGTCTAGTTGTATTTGTGCAATAAATGTTTCCCATGTGAATCAGTGTACCACAGAGCAGCTAGAGAATGTGCGGATACAGAGATTGAGGTTTGGTCTTAATTGGCTCTGGTAATCTCTCTGTTTATGGTCTTATTATGGCTGTCAGACCACATTCTTTTTAAATGTCTGTGTCCTTTTTTATTTAACTTTCCACATGCAACATAAGTCTGTTCTTGCGAAGGAACAAAGGAGAACATGATATCACCCATGCTTTAGAAGAAAACAGCACCTGTGTTCAACCTCATGGATTGTCAGCAACTGGGACCAAGCTTACTCCATTTAAGGAGACTTCAGCATTCCAGTCTTCTGCAGAACAGAATGCACCTACACCATAATTTTAGTGTTTGAGAGGTGAGTACCACTTGTTCATTTTAAACCACCAATCTGTGCGTGTGTTTCTTTAGATAGTGTGCATGCCTGTGTGCATGATGCAGACCAGAACATTGTTCCATCATGAACGTGGAGCATGGGAAAACCACATTCATGCTCATTGGCATCGCCGACTGGATGTCTTTTTGAATTAAGAGAAATTTTCTAAATCTCTCCACCCTACTCCTTTCTTTAAAATGTATGAAGCTCTTTTTGTGTGAAATGAGAGTTGGCAGCAATATACTTTTCCAATCCTGACACACAGACACTCTCTTCCAAACTTAAAGTAGAGCAAAGAAAGAATACATAGGATGTTATAAGGAAGAAAAAAAAGAGAAACCCATAGCTCTCTGGTTTTGGAAAAGTGCCTGGTGGTATTAATGAAGAGATGGGCCCCTCTGAGAGTTGATGGAGTCTGAGTTTGTCAAGGTAGAATGGAGTTTCTGGTTATGAGCCAACACATACAAAAATGTAGTCATGCACATGCCAACATGCCTTGTTCAAGAAAAATAAATAAAAAAACAAAGTGTGAAAGTCCTCTTAAGGTTAAAAGGTCAGCTGGTGGGCTAGTTTTGTATTCAGGCACCGCAACTTTGTCCCAACATTGATTTCATAACCATAAATGAATAATTTTATACCTGGATAGCTAACCATTATGTGTCAGTTTAGTTAATAAATAATTTGTTATTACATATAAAAATGTTACAGTTTACTAAGTTTTATAGATTTTATAGTAATCCATGTTAGTACTGATTTTGGTTCTAAACAGTGTTTGGTTCCAGTTAGTCTAATGAAAGAGGTTTTATTTGGAATTGTGGTCAAATCAAAATATATCTAAGAAACTACTTGATAAACATCTTATTCAAAAAATGAAAGGAAAAAAATGGTAACGAGTGGCATTTTTCTGTTTCCTCCTGGTGGATTATGACCAAGCTGTAGGCCTCAAAGTGCAATTAAAAAAAAAAGAGATAATAAACAATTCGCTTTGTTTATATGACAGTATTTTTTGATGAAAGGTTAAAGATTTTCTAGCATTTCTTCATGTCAACAGAGCACATTTTCGCTGACGATAGCACAATTTGAGAATTGGCTCCACAGGGTAATGGTTGACAATGTCTGGTCTCCATTGATGTGTAAACAGAAAAAAAAAAATATGTTTCTTATAGGGAATTCCTGACATACGTAGAGTATGTCTTACACTAACAGAAACTGATTTGCAAAAGCAGTTTAAAACTCACAGAAAATAGCTACAACTGCAGATTACTTGGGGTGCTAACTCCTTTGTTCTCCAATGTAGTACTTGCTTACCTTCTCCAAGTAAGCAGGAAGTATTTGTGCATATTGTTGCGCTAATTAAACTATTTTCATATTTTTACTGACCATATGTGAATAGAGATAGCCATTAAACTCTGTCATGTAGATGTGTTAACAGAAATGGAAGATAAATCATGCTTTCAATTGATTAAAGATGTGTTAACATGTTGTAAATCACAGCAGGCTTTAAACAGCTGACCTGAGTTTCAATGCTATTTGTCAAATGAAAAGAAGAAAAAAACGACTTAAGACTCAAATATGAGAAGTCCCTAATGAGAAAGTCCATTGTTCTTGTTAATCATCAATAATTTTCTTAAGCATGAAATGAGTGTTTCTCGTTGAGGGCTGAGAAAGCAGCTCCATGTGATGAAGATGGTTTTTTAAATGGCATGGTCGGTCATGACCTTTTGGCTGTTTTGTTCTAACTTTCCCTGCCATCTCTTCTAGATATTTTAATGGAATCAGGAGAGAATATTATGGTTGAAAGGAGGGTTATCGTTTTCCTCAAAGAAGTCCTATGTTAGGTTTGTGTTATAAACTGCAGAGCTGTTCTGTAAAGCCGAGTGATCACCACACAGAAGAAGGCTTCAACATCTATATATAGCCAGGTGCAATTTGACCTTCCAATAGTGCCTTAAGATCAGCCTTTTCATTACCGGAAAAAGATCTAACCAGGTTAACACAGGTCTTTCAAACGTAGGTTGACTCTCTAAGAACCAGGATTTGGCTCCTTAACCATGAGCAAAAAAATCTGGGCCTGACCCCCACTGGCAAGCTGCATGGCCTTTGTGCCACCACCACCGCGTGCCTAGTGACATCATCACTCTGGATTAGTGTTGATGTTGCCACCAGTGCGACAGAAATCTGGAAGGTAAACAATGGAGAGCAACATGTAAGGGAGAAATGTCGTAATAAGCGTGCTGTATTGTTTGGCCCTTTTGACCATCTTGAATCTCTTCTAAGCTCAGGAAAAGAAAGCTTTTTTGGTTTTCACCATCAAAGGGTCATACAACTTATAGATAGCTGACCTAACTTTCTGTGTAGATTTAGACAGTTTTGGGATAATAGTTTAAACAGCTTTAACATTTCTAATCAGTTTGAGTTTAAATTTTTTTTTAATTAATAAAATATTCCATTTTATTTTTTTTAGTCATTCACTGGCATTTCTTCTTTTATTGGGGTTGAAGCCCTGCTCAGAACCTGGCTATGTTCAAGCAGAAAGTCCAAATTCTTGCCATTTCTTACTTTCTTAAGATAGGGAGAATACTTTTGATTGGATTCAAATATCCTTCAGCAGAAATAATAATTTCACTTATCTGTTTCCCATGTTCTCTATAATTTTTATTGGTATTTAAATTGCTCTTTTCTTCTGTTATCTTTACTAGTTCTCACTCATTGTCCCCCTAGCTCATGAGTTCTTCTATGTGTCCTGTATGCTTATTATAATAAATACTCACCATGCTGCATCTGCATTCAAGGCTTTAGTCCACTTCGAACTTGATGTTATATGATACACTAGATATACTTCTGACCCCTTGGTCATGAAATATGAGATTAAGAACCCTCATCAAACCAGAATAACTCAGTAACCTTTGACTGATTTATTATTTTTCAGTGGAGGCATATAACCACAGACCTTACAGAATATAAGGTAAAGGTTTGATTCTCAAATATGGAACCCAAACTCAGCAAGGTGGGTATAAACTAATGCATAGCCAGCAATAAACCTTGTGTGACAAAAACAATTGTCCCAAACCCTTTAAAACTCCCCCAAATGACAAAAACTAGAAATGCACAAAATGACAAAGATGGTGAAAACACCAGCTTCTAATAGAGCCAAGACACGAATGTATGCTGCTAGACAAACTTCAATTTTTTTTTACATTAAGTTTACAAAAGTACATAATATAATTGTAAAAGCAATATTTGTGTTTATTAGTTGATCAAACAGTATTTAATGATACAATAAACATATAACAGAGGGTTATAAAGACATTCAGCAATGGCCTTTTATAATTTCATTATCTTCATCATACCTCATGCACACTGAGAAAAACTCTCTGACTGCTGTTTAGTATCCAAAACGAGACACTTTTCCCTGGAAGGATTATTCCCTTAGCGACAAGCTCTGTGATCCATTTCTTAGTCGTGGATATTATGAGAGGTTTGTGCCCTGCACACTTTAAAAGCTGATGTGCATAGTATGTTGAAAGTCCAAACAACTAAGAGCAGACTCCGTGATACTAAATCTTTAACCACGTCAAACCCAAACTGCATTTACTCTGTTCCAGGTTCACCTTCCCCAAAGAAAAAAATGTGTCCTCAATGAGTATACAAAACAATTTAGTGTTAAACGTGTTTTACGGAACACATTTCAACATTCCTCATTAAACTACCTGTAACAAATGAGTCAGCTCTATGAGAAACATCTTAGTGTTGAGGTAAATGCCTCTTCATCCTGTAATAGAAGGTCATCATTACTTGGCTCTCTCCCCTGTGATATTAAGCAGACACCGGGAGGAGTGCAGCTGGCAAGGATTGGCTTTCGAAATGAGAATTCCACCATTGTGTAACCTCAGCAGAACCTCTAGATGTAGTATGTACGTACAGACTGTCCTTCTGGTTTGCGTTGGATTACCAAAAACTTTGTCTTTAATTTGTAGAAGGACGTCATGCTGGCGGAGCACTCAATACCAAAAAGACTTAATTGCACTTGTGGTAATTTGAGGGAAAAAAGCCTATCTGTCATAGAATCTTCCCCACTTAATGCCAGAATGTATGCATATGTGTAATCTGGTACTATTTGGTATTTTCACAGTCAATGTACTTTTAAAATCACTTTTGGCATATTGATTTGGCATGTTCTACTTAGGAATGCTTTTCTTACTTACATTACATGTTATTATAGCTGTGGTGTACTGTACATTTTTGTTTGACACTATGGCTCTTTTTGTCGAAGCTGGTCACTTCTCTAAATACTAAAAGAATTGTGTCTGACACAATAAAGAGGAGCAGCAAAACCAACTCTAGGGTCAGAGCATAGTACTATCAGTGAGTGTGAAACATAAACCGTGACTTTTACTAATAAATGATTCAGTTTTAAAGTTGGGTTGCACAAGGCCGATCTGAATGTCCATGGAGCAGAGATTCTGACTAAAGCTTAAGACTGCAATCACGCCTCGTTACAAATACAAAGGACTTTGACTCAATGTAGCCCTTTGGCCTAAAGGACTGAATTTGAATTAGACCTCTGGTCTTATGCTCAAGTCTTAGTGATACTTTTTATGTCTTTTAAGGCTATGGTTGATAATGTTGGACAGCTAGCTAGATTTGAAAGTAGCACTCCCCCTCACCTCTCTGAACAATGCCCTTCCCCTGCAAACTCGAACGCGTATCTCACAGCAGAACACGAAAAAGAAAAGGGAAGCCAACTCAGCCATTTCAAAACACTTTGGACTTCAAACTGGCTACCGAATTTCTCATTCACCAGTAAATAAGCTATATTACTATTTCAAGGTAGCATGCTAGGTTTAGCTAAACTAACCATACAATTTTATCCTGATTTCTTTACCAACACTTACCTCACAAGTTTTGCAAAGGGGTGCTGTGAATAATTTTGGCAATGGCTAAACCTGTTGAGTGTTCACGCAGAGGAGGAGGGACAGAGGTGAAGGCATCTGATTGTTTTTTTTTTTTTCCATCGGACTAAATGGCTGGGATTGGTCAGAGTTTTTAAAGGCTTGCAGGTCTTGTAGATGTCTGTTTTTTTTTCATTCCTTTTTCTGAATACATAAGGTATTAGCTACTCTCAGGATAGAAGTACTATTTCGCTCAGTATAACAAAAGTGTTTCTGAACAGGATTGCCAACTATAGCTTTAATGAAGAATAAAGTGAAAATAGTATGAAAGCTACAGGCTGGAAATGCTGTGAATGTTTTACAGAAACAGGTTGCATGTGATTATTAGTCAGTAGCATTGGTGGATTATTATGGGCTGTTAATTGATCATATGTTTATGATAGCTGTGTGCTGGTGACACTTCTTACTACTTTGAAATATGTCTTCGTTGGCCTGGTTCACAGAGTATGTGAACCTGGGGTGTGATGCACTTTGGGAATTGAATATTTAAGAGATCATTGTCTACAAGTTCCAGCCCGCTATCGCTGTCCATGTGTCTTCTTAGTGAAGTATTCTGATAGAAAGTAGTGCTAAAGAAATTATAGACAACTTCAGGATGTAATGAGTCCCAATAAGACAATTGTCTGTCCCACAATTTGACTGTGCCTCTGAGTTTCTTTAGATACAGGAGGCGACTATAAACCCAGCCAGTATAGTGGGGGCAGCTTACCAGGAGAACTGTGCGCCATCCTGCAGCATGTCAGTATGACATTTTAAGTTATCAGGTTTAAGTTTGGTGTCTTGATTTCAAAACAAACTTAATCTCACTGTTGGGGCTACACTTACAACTCACTTAGACGTGAGTCAGTGTGTCATAATTTAGATATACTGTTGTTTAGTACCAAAAACTTGCAATTACACAAAATTTTGTTTGAAGGACTTCCCATTTTAAAGCCATAATTTTCTTACCTTTTTTAGGACTGCTTTATTGGGAAGCCTTGTATAGGGTTTGGGCATGTCTTAATAGGAATATTTGACCATTCTTTCCAAAGTGCATTTGTAAGCTCAGACACTAATGTTGGACGAGATTGCTTAGCTTTCAGTCTTCAGTCAACTTTTTCCCCAAGGTTATATATATCTAAGGTTGAGGTGTTTTATTGTGTTATTCTTTGCTTTTTTTAAATTTGCTATATGCATTTTAGGTAATCTTTTGCCAAAGCATTGTAGTAAATCCCCCTGTCCAACAGGGTTTATCAATGTTGGAGCAGCATTTTACATCTGACTTGCACAAACTCTGGCCTGGACAAAGAATCTTTTGATGTCAACGGAAAGGAATACTGCAATGTTCAAAGTGTTATTGGCAGAGGTGAATAATCCAGGTCCAGAATATGCTTTGAAAAACAGGAACCTGGATGTAACGTTTTTTTAGATTAAGCTTTCCTTAAATGCTAATCTAAATCTCAGTAAGAGTATAAATCTTGGATCAGCAATCAATACAGATGAGTTATTATGTCTGAAGGATTTCAGTTGTATATGACTGAAGATAAGAGAAGACGAGTAGTAACTCTGAGATAAGATAACTGTTAAGGCTGAGTTGTGTTCAAGCGACTGTCAGGGTTTGTTTAGTTGGGTAGACTATCTATTAAACAGCTCTGCTCTGCTTGAAGGTAGCCCATGTATCTGTGTAACCTTTCATCTGGTGTGGGTCAGAGGTCCAGCTAGAGGTTTAACTATGAAGTAAATAAGAATCTAGTCTCCTTTTGACTTGTGTATATTTGGATGGTGGCAATCAGTAGGTATTTATACGGTGGATATAGTTTGGAAGTTAAAAAAGTTAAACAAAGTCAAAGGGTCTGAATTTAACCATATCACTGCTACTGCTTGTTTGTGCGCATACAAACATACCAGCAGTCAAAACAGATCCCCCCCCTTCTGTCTATGTATGGCTGAAATATGTGAGGTGTGTTATGGAGGTGAGTGATAATATATGAGAAACACATGGTGAGCTTTGCACGCTCTATCCCCAGCTCTTTGCCTCATATATTCCTTCACTCCTCTCTGCCCTCTTGCTTCTTCGTTTACACTATTGTCAGAGTCTGTTGGTTTTTCACTCTTACTTTGGAACGTCAAGGTTTGCAGGGTAAAATCTCAACTCTCTGGACTGTGAAACAGTGTTAGATGTATTCATTTTTTTATTGATCCTGCTCTGGTCTGAACATGGGTCACTAGACAACAAGCTATTATGCAATGTTTCATGTGCTCCTCCTTTGAGTTTTACTTTTCTATCCCTCAATATTCCATATTTTCCTCAGGCCTTTTACAGCTATTTTCAGCTAACTCAGAAACACATCTTCAGACAACTTTTAGGAGATTTGGAGAATCATTGCGGCACAATTCTTTTCCAAATGTAAAGTGACCTCAAGAAATATAGAGTTTGGATTAAATTTATTAAACTTATTCATAGCAATTTAAAATGACTGGTATCTAAGATTATGACAAAATTTCAATCTGTTTTAGGTTTGCTTTTTGTGGTTATGTCAGCAACAACCCCAGTTTGCAACAAAGCATTTATTAAAAAAAATGCTTTTTTGTGTATGATTGTATTATATTTCAAGCAAATTATTATTTTCATGTGATTTTTTTTTCTTTATACTCTCTGTATTATACATTTTTTTGCACTGAGGCCATCCACAATGACCTTCCTAACTGCCAGCACTATTCGGATAACACTAATATGGACGAACTTCCGCTATGGCTTAAATGTCCCTAGTGATTTAAGGTATTTGGATTGAGTCTAAACCGGGTCCTGACCTGGCTAAGTTCACTGGGTCAGTTGCCATAATAACTGAGTCAAGCACAGAACAAACCAGGTTTAGGAAACCCAACTGACAACAAAATAAGCTAGACTTGGCCAACAAAGCCTGACTTACAAACTAAGCCAGCTGTATGAAACACCTCTCTGGACTAAGTTTATGGTATAATCTTATTCTCCAACGAGTGATGTTTAAACAAACACTTAACATGCTGCTGTTTGCTTGGTTCCTCATAAAAATGCTTCATATGCAAACATTGTCAACAGGGCAAGACAGGAGTTTGTTAAGGACTGAAGCTCATTATGTTGAATCAGTAACATAAATCTTTCGGAATAAATGATAAAGCTATACATGTTATCGGCAATGCAAGCTGTCAGGACATTGCAATATGTCTTAACAGCTTCTAAGCAAAGGTAAACAGTGTTAGGAAGAGCATTATATGCAGGTACTATGATTGGAACAAAATATCTGTTGCCAAGAAAAAGAATAAAGTAGAAACTCCAATGTTATTGGTGAGTGAGCGAATTAAAAAAATGTTGGATTTCTGCTACTTGCCTTCAACAGCATTCAGGTAAATTGATTTATTTACTTCAATTAATTATCCTTTTAAGACTCTAAAAGATCTTTACCAGAAATAGGTATATTCTTTTCCTTTTTAGTGTACATGTGTATGACAGCTTAATGGTAAAAGGTCACAAAAGTAAGTTAGGTGTAAGATGATCATTAGACGAAAGAGAGAGAGAGAGAGAAAGAGACACAGAGGGAAAGCGAAAGGTGATGAAGGATGCATGAGTCGAGGTGGCAGCAGGGTTGTTTTTCACCACCTCGTCTGCCCTTTCCTCCAGCGCTCAGCAGGAATATTACACAGTTCGTCGGTTGAGCCACATATCACACATTCCTGTGTGGATAAAGAGAGGGAGGGGATATGGAAAAGGGAAGCAAAGATGAAGAAAAGGAGAGAGATTTCAGAAAAATGGATTGGCACCAGATGTGGAAAAAAACAGTCTAGTATGCAGTATATAATTTAACCTAAAGATATAAAAATCAAGCTCAAATGAATATGCAATTCTTTATCAACAGGTGATATGATTCATCATTGGAAAGCTATTTGTAAGTACAATGTTTTGCTCTGCAGAGACCTCATTGAGCGCTGTGCATGAACACCAGTGGGTGTTCTGCTGGTAAAGTTTGTAAACTCTGTGTGGGCATGTAAATTTAGATTGGCTCAGTTTCCCCAGAGGCCCACATCTTTGGAGAAATAAATATTCGGAACTGGACATTTCCCCTCATGAATTACATCACTGATACATGTATGGTGATGGCTGTACAAATTTTGACCTTTCCTTTATTGCTGCCCTAAAATGTAAATAAATATAACATAAATATTAAAATTAGATGAAAGTGTTCATATCGTTTGGGGGAAAAACAGTGTAAACCTTTAGGTTTCAAGTTGGAGGGAAACTAGAGCAAAACAATTAATCTACCAAAGTCGTCAGTAGTCACCAAAATATATCCAGCATTTTATTCAAGTCAGATTTATGAAGCGTTAAAACTTAATCCTATTTCCTAGAGTGTTTACTCTACCATTACCTGCACTTCCTACAATGTTTCACCATTTAGTTCAAGTAAAACATTTAATTCCATTATAGGATACTTCTCTAAAGTCATCCACTGTCATTTTATGTACATGTACACAATGATGACATCATTATGCCCATACACAGCTGCATACTGGGTTTTACTTTGTTCTATTCTTTTTGGTTCCTAGGGTAGCTTTTATCGAATTGCTTCAAAGTTCTTCTACAACTGTTTCCCCTCTTTTCATGTGCTCGCCTGGGTATGATCCAGTAATCAGAATCTCCAGTATAAGCACTCGTTTGCTCAGTTTTTCAGCTTGGATCTTTAGTTGTCTTCACCATGCTTTTGTAGCTCTTTTGTTTGCCAGAAAACCCATTCTATTCTTGCCAACCTCATCTCTGCTTTGGGGTCTACATTAAACCGAAAATTATATTAGGTACGTTTCTATCAGCTTTTACAAGTGCACATTTTAAAGAATTGCATCAGAAAAGCATGATGGAAACAACAAAGTTTGTAAAAACTCTCTTAAATTCCCTGAAAGGTTTACTTAAGCTTCCTTAAGGTGGTTTTTGGCTTTTTTTCAAATCAGCTCTGACATAGTGAACTGTTCCTTGGCGTAACCGATCAGCTGTTTCAGTTGTCGGTGTATTCCCACATTTTCATATTCTGCAAGTGAACATGTCTGGAACATGTTTGATAAAAGAACAACTTGTCCAATAGCAACACATTCATTAAAACTTTCCTCCTTTACCGTGAAGCCTCTGCTTCCTGTTTATTACAGCCATGTGTGACAACGTAATGTGGACGGCATTGTATGACGACATTACGCTTGGTTAATTCGCTTTGAACCAAATGGAAACACAATGTTCGTATTTTCTTTTATACTTTAAAATGTTTGCTTAAAATTAGCTTTTTAGTTGGAAACATAAATTATTACACTTCTATTCAAAAAGTTCTGTGATGGTACCACCTTAACCTGCTCCAATTTTCAAGAGCAGATGTCCTGCATGTTTACAATTTCTCCCTACTCCAGCACACCCAATTACAAATAGGTTGATTCAATTGTGCTGGACCATGTGAGACTGGATTCTGCTAGACTCAATATAACTGACAATAAATCCACTTATGTGTAAAAAAAAAGCTCTTCAAAAAGGCCATGAACTTGTATTTGTTAGAGAGACTGTTGTACAAGCCACAATTAAGGGCCATCTCTGAAAAGTTGAAATGGTTAATCAGCAAAACAGAAAAACTTAATGTTTCTTCCAGATTTTGGAGCAAGTAATGGGTCAGCACTGGGGACATCCCAGAGGGAGGAGGCCCAGGGACGACCCAGGACACGATGGAGGGACTATGTCTCTCGGCTGGCCAGGGAGCATATTCAGTATTTAGCATGCTGGGTAAAAAGGTTACAGCACTGTCCTACAACTTCCTGTAGTGCACAGTGGCTACAAAAGCACTGAAATAGCATTCTGTAAGTAAAATGTAGAATTTATTGCAAAAGGTGCTGATTATGTTGACTTATTGTTTCAGCCAAGTGATACTGGTCTGAAGAGAAATTGGTAAAAATTCCTCCAAACAGATTTGAAAGACTGCCAAAGAATTTGTATTGACAAAGAATGCTTGTTCATTTTAATAAGACCAAAGACTCCTGATGGGTAATAACTATTTCTACAGGTTTCTCATATGTTGTCGTCATACTCTGAACTAGGCACCACAAAATTTAGAGGTTTGAATGGATAGAATAGCAAATGCAAAAATCATCACCCCGGTAGAAGCAGCTATAAGTCATATCAAGTCTCTCACTGCAACAATGTTTCAGGCAAAACAAGATCTGCTAACAAAACCACAGGGAAATACTGATACTGGTGTCAAGCCACTAAGCTCTTAAAATTTCCTAAATTTATGAAATCCAATTAAGCTGTCAGCACTCTCTACAATTATGTTTTCTTTTAATTATCTGGCAAAGATTCAATAAACAAAATGTTAAAGTTCAGTAACCTTTCCCTGTGATCCTCTTCATCATTTCGTAAAATGAAAAATTCCCATTCAGTCCGTCATAGCTACGAAGAGCTCACTCTTTTTAGGCCATATTCAGGGGGTAAAAAGAATCAAGATAGAAAAGAAGCATGTGACATTAACAATGGGGAGTCATTATCGAAGAGATAAGTTTAAAAAGTGAAGAGGATAGATAAACATGTTTCGGTAATATCATCCTCCCTGAACACAGAGCAGAAGAGATCAAGAGGGCATCACAGGGAGTGTTAGCAAGTCTGCTATCTGTCTGCCAGCTTTAGGCCGTTAAGACATGTCATTTCACTAGATACTGACTGTTGGAGAGAGAAAAGCCACACAAAGAGAGTGAATTAAATAAGCAAAATAACTCATCCAACCTTTGACACGTCCGTCCTCCCCTGAAACTCTGTAAACGCAGGGGCGCTGTCAGGAAAAGGAGCTCTGCGTGCGTCAGACTGTACACAAAAAGCCTTCACTCACCTCGTCCACTCAGCTTATCTGCCCTCTTACTAAATGATCCCATTTCCACAGGAAAAGAGGGAGACAGAGAGAGAGGAATGGGTGTAGGGAGTGGGTGCACTAACAAAACGTCAAAAACCATGTGGAATTCAAGAGGGTTAGTTTATGCCATAATAATAGGTGAGACACAGAAGTAGAATAAAAAATTAAATATATATATATTTATAATATTTTGATTAAGGTTATTTTGAAAATATAAAAATATGAATTACAGGTTTTCCTATTTTTTCTATAAGTAGCTAAAACTTATCTGTACTGGTCTGCATTTATCTTTCAAACAAACACATGGTAATATATAGTTGGGAAAGGGAAAGTTATGAATTCATCCATCAATCTTCTCCCACTTCATCCTTCAGGGTCGTGGTTGGGCTGGTGCCTATCTCCGGCGGACTATGGGCGTAAAGCCAGGTACACCCAGAACAGGAGGCCAGTCTGTCGCAGGGCAACACATAGACACACAAGGACGTACAACCATGCATATACACACTCACACCTAGGGACAATTGAGAGATGCCAATTAACTGTTGTTTTGGACTGTGGCAGGAAGCTAGAGTACCCGGAGAGAACCCACGCATGCATGGGGAGATCATGCAAACTCCATGCAGAAAGAACCCAGGCCACCATTTTATCAAAAAATGTAAAAGAAAACAACAATAAGTTCTAAGTAAAAGATTTGTCCACAAGTTCACACAGGAAACAGGTCGAAAAAAAGCAATTAAAACTTGTTGACCTATGTACAAAATGCTGTTTTTTGTAGAAAACTTGTTTTGCTTATCATCCTGACAACACCATCTGTAGACTAAAGCATGGTAGTGACAACATTATGCTGTGGAGATGCGATGTTAGGGGTTAATAGAAAGATTGTAACTGCAGGAGGAAAATATGTTAGATGATGCAAAAGTCTTGGGACAGAGGCAGAAGTTAACCTTTCAACAGGACAAAAAGGTTTAATTAACTCATATTCAAGAGTTGTAAGGCCCTAGTACAAGTCCAGACGTAAATCTTGGTCTGTCATATAAAAACTGAAAAATGCTCTGTATTGTAGTAATGTGAAGTAAAGTTTAAGCAGCCTGATGCAGAATTTAGGATAAAGAAACAGTGCAAAAGCCGCAGAGGAGTTCAGCATCACGACTTTGTGTGGGTGGCTGGGAATCAACTGTGGCAACCAGAGATAATCCCATTCTGAGGGAACGATGAATATCTTTACCTTTCCTGTTTCCCTCTATCGAATCAAAAGGGCAAACCCGGTGAAAGACAGTTTACAGAATCACTGGATTTGGAAACAAGTAGATTGGAACATTTCATTAAAAGGACAGAAATTAAACCGGTAAATAAGAGACAGCCTGTTCTAAAAAGCACTTTATATTTCTTTGACTCTGGTGCTCAGAGCTATTTAGGGGCTTTCATGATCTCTTCTGTCCTGGAGCTTCCTGTTTCCTGTGTTTGAGGAAATTAAGTTCACATTTGTTGTATTTATCCATCAATAACAGTCTATTAGAGTAGAAGATGGAGTGTATTTTATGTTTTTTTGTTGCCCAGTATTTGGTTGGTCAAGCACCAGGATAACAGATCCACTGACAAAATTATTTCGCAAATAAATGTCTTTTATCCATGGGCTTCAGCCTCTTGAATACATACACACTGCAGCCTTCACTGCTTCCCCCTGACCCTGAAGCTGTAATATTAATACTTTGCTTAACTCTAATTTACTCTCTTTCTAGTCTGGACTTTTACCAGATGATTTCAGCCTGTAACCATAACTAATGACAACTTGCTTTGCTTGATAGTTTTATCAGAGAACGGAATAACTGTAATAAATTAGGTTTGGTTTCAGCTTCGCAGGCGTGGAATGAAAATCTGTCAGTCAGAAACTTGTCTAAATCTGCAAACTTATTATTATTAATAGCAGAATACCAGGTTTTGCAGATAGAGGTCTTTGTAAATGTGTAAGTTGTTCATGAAGGTAAGGAGCAACACAGTTGACTATACTCATTTTAAGAAACCTTAATGTCCCTATTAGTGTGATTACACAAATTAGATCTTATAACCTGTTACTTCCAAAAAAAGCTAAAAACTGAGAACGTCTCATTAACCTCTTGGTAGAAAAACTGTTTTAAGAAACAAGAAAAGAGGCCCAGTTGTCTTTTGCAAGCACTTAAAGTTGCTGACCTGATTGTTGGCCTAACTCTACTCAGATAAAAGTTGTGACAAGATACTAAAGTTATGGTCCTCAACTAAATTGATTAATGAACCACCCGCCATAAAAAAACACACACAAAAAAAACAAACGAAATAATGAAAAAAACAAAAATAAAGAAAACTTGAACCCATAATACAAAGGCTTACAATTGCATTCTCTTACCATAATGTGACCGAATTTCACATTTGCATTCATCAAATAATGCCAGAACTGAATTTTTCAACAATGAAACATCTTATAGTTGTTGGCAGGAATCTTTTTCCCCACAAACAGCCACATCCCGTTCAGAGGAAACAGTGTAGAGCTTTGGATAGCGCTGAAGAACCTCTGCAAAGGCTGCGACCAGCTTTCCATCCACTTACAGAACACAAACAACATCAACAGTGGATCTGGAAGTACGAAGTTGGCTCACAAGACAGGGTTCAGCTGCAGTTCTCTGAGGTTCACGCAGAGACAGAGAGGCACTGAGGGAGGGGTGGGATAGGCAGATTATGATAAATGTGGTAGTAATTCAAATTCCTCATAATCTTGTCAAAAGTACCACAAAAACACTTCCAGCTTCAATGAGGATGTTTAATAGCATCCAAAGACTGCCAGTGTCTGTGCATCAGAATAGTGACAGGCTCTCACTGATTTCTCATCACTATTATTTTACTGTGTTGTCATCTAACAATGTTTCCTGCTTGTTCTTGTGTTTGAATATATGTTAAATTATCACTCCAAAATATTTTTCATATCATCTAAACAGTGTTTGCCTGTACAAGGAAACTACAAGGCCACAACACACCACCTAGTGGAGATCATTAAAACTACACCAAGCAAACTCTGGAGCTTCAGGCACTGAAAACACAGAGGAAGCTAATTAGAACACGTGGAAAGTTGAGTGTTCAATAAGATTAAACAAACAGCCATTACAATGTTCCAGCTGGGCTATAGAACATACTAAATGGACGACATGTTTTCCTAAGGCTGTCATTAGGACTGATGGGAGAAGAACGGCTGCACACTCAGCATTCTCTGTTGAAGAACAGCACGCAGCTGTGTTGCATAGATTCAAGAATTGCAAAAGGGGAAAGAGAGATTGGAGCATAATGCAGAGGGCTGTTTGCATAAAAGGCTGGAGAGGTTCCGGTTAGAGTGCTATGCCATGATGGGATTTGTTTGAGCCGTAAACAGTGCTCTGTAATATCATCCACCTGACCCTGCTGGGAGCGTCCTGTCCCCCCAGCCTGTCTCCGACTGTCTCCTAAATCCCCCTCATTATGAGCTTCTCTTAAATGTTCCTACATTACTATTCAATGAAGGGAAAGTGTAATCTTCCTCCTCATGTTGATACAGTTGGGGGGAGGAAGTCTACATGGGAATATCCTTCCAGGAACAAAAGACTCATAGAGCAGGTTATTTATAGAGATCAGGGACAAGGTCCTGAGATGACCATTGAACATTGTTCCTGGTACTGTGAGCTTCTCTGATGGCTGTGCCAGGTGACTGGCAGGGGGGACATCCTCTTTCTCTTCTTGTTTCCCTAATCGCAGACAGCTTCCTCCTCATGTCTCGTAAAATTTTTCCGAACAAGCAGTATTCTGAGTCACGCTTGATGTATCCTTGCCCTATATCTATGGCTACCATATTGTAAATCACATTGTTTCCTTTCTTATGCATACAATGAGTTTGTATGAGAATTTATCTATGATGTCTCAAGATATAGTCCTTGTTGAGATTTCTGTCATGAGCTGTACAAAAAGCTTAGATTAAAAAAATTGAAATAGCTAACACTCAATTGAGACCAATTGTAAACATAGATTTTCAAATATTTCCACAGATTCTGGACGTCACTCTAATACAGGAATATGGTTTATAAGTATTACTTTGTGGTTCTGGGTTATTGTTTTAATGTTAATCCAACCTTGAGAGACAAAAAACATGCATGAAATCACACTTGGGCCCCGGCAGAAGACTGTGATGCTGTGTTATGATTTGAGCTTGGATGAATAGTCATCCTCTCGGTTCAACTGGTGAGAAGGAGGAAGGCTTGGCCAAGAGCTTAAATGAAGAGCCTCTTGGATGATGATTCGTACTTTACAATTTGGATTGCAGAAAGTAAGGGTTAAATGTTCAAAAAAATTGTTACCGTGGCTTTGGAATAATCAATAAATCAGAATGAAAGATTGTTGTCACTGTTCCTTTCCACCCAGGGAGTTGCTTCATTTATGGTAACATAATCCAGTTGTCCCAGCTAGGTTTCTGTAAAACAACATAAATCAATCGGATTAACACAAATCAAGTTCCTAACTAGGAAACTCTTGAAGGAGAAAGATCTTTTGTTTAACCAAACTTAATAATTTTAACTTTTTTCTTAATCCAATTATGTTCATTTTAGAATATCCTGATTTACTCCTTTTGGATTATTTTCTAATTTATTTGATTTCAGGTTCGGGCAAGACACTGTCTGGATGAGGTAATGAGGTGGTAATTAAGAAGCTGCAGAGAGGTGTGTTAAACTATCTCTTTACATTCTGGTGTGCACCCTATACTTTTAGTGGTTCTTGTTAACCACCTCTGCCATCTGAGGCACTTTTGTGAACAGTGGCACATTATAATCTTTGTGTGTTGTTAATAAGGCAAGATGAGCTGTTTTTTCCTCCCATTTTTAAATTCATTTTTTAAAAGCAAAAAAAAAACTGAGATGAAGAAAGTGCAAAGGTGCCAAACAGAAAAACAATGTGATATAATGTGATATATCGGCGAACACCATGCTAACAACGTGACTTGCAATTCAAAAGTAAACAATTAAGAATTATCAATATCTTTTTTGGGGGGCTTCATAGCACACATACATGGGTTGGACAATGAAACTGACCACTGACCACTTAGACCACAATAACTTATTAGTATGGTGTAGGGCCTCCTTTTGCAGCCAATACAGCGTAAATTTGTCTTAGGAATGACATATACAAGTCCTGCACAGTGGTCAGAGGGATTTTAAGCCATTCTTCTTGCAGGATAGTGGCCAGGTCA
>JAUZNJ010118534.1:0-19355 GCA_034780135.1 Jordanella pulchra | reverse complement strand
ATGACCTCCAGCAGGCCACTGGTGTGAATGTCTCTGACCAAACAATCAGAAACAGACTTCACGAGGGTGGCCTGAGGACCCGACATCCACTAGTGGAAAAGCCGCATTGAGTATAAAGACATTGTGCCCATGTGTCTCATTTTCCATGCGGAAGGTATGTCTGTCAAACATAAATAAGGCTTAGGATATCCAAGAATTTAAAAATTAGAAGTCACTTTTGGGGTGAGTTATTCTTTAAGTTTATCACTGTTTTTGTATTACTATGTAAAAAAAAGAAGACTTAAATGAGCAGACTTTTTTGTTAAAGCAAAAACACACAAACACAAATATTAATAATAATATCTTTTTTAGATAATAGCTAACATCACAAATTTTGTTATTGAGAGATTCACACAAAGCAGAAAAATGATCCCAACCTGCAGTGAAGGAAGTTATCAACTGGTATGAACTGGTTGAAGGAACACGGATCCAAACTCCGACTGATCTCTACATTGTCTCCAGCCAGAAGTCGTACAGCTGCTCGGTTCTCCTCCACAAAAATCTGCCACTGCAGAGACGAGCACAGCAGCAGGAGGTGGTCGTCTTAAGGGACAGAAATGGAGGTCAGAAGAAGTGATGTTAAAAACAGAGGAAAAGCAAAGGAAAGGGTAGCAAAGGAATACTTACAGAAAATAAAGGACGGATTGGGTCTCATTGCAAAGTCTGGCAGATAGAACCATTTTATGACGTTGGAGCTTAAAGGCTGAGTTGCAGTTCTCCAGGGGTAATCTGCCAACATTTACCAGCAGAAATCAAAGCAAAATGTCTCAATAAAATTACATTTTTTAACTGTTTCTTATTCTACAATGTCTCTCTTGTTGTAAGCTGGATAAAAAAAGATACATTTTTCATACCAACACAGAAAGCAGGAGGGATGCCGATACAGAGAAGATATTGAAACACCATGAGTCCAGCTGTAAAGCAGCAGTATTTGGGCCAGACCTCTCCTATAGCCTTTCTGCGGCGCCGAGACACGACGGCTATCAAAGCACAGGAATGGAGCAAGGCGTAGAAATCCATCCTCTGACCGATGACATTTACTGCCACAATCAAACTGATCTAAACATAAGTGTGAGCACAATCAATAAGTCAGATGGGTTCAGATCAATAAATAAGTCAAAGGTTATATTAGAGAATTACAAGCAGAACCTCCAGTCCAAATTTATAGAAGCCAAAGTTAATGAAGTATTTGATGCAGGGCAGGACGCCGTGATCAAGGTGCTGCCTTGTGATGAACTGGAAGATGATGCTGAATGGAGGAGGCTTCAGGTTGTTACGGAGGCGAAAGTAGAGCTGATGGCGACTGACAGTTGCTTCAAATACAAGCAACCCGAGTACCATCAGATGGTTCTGAAACATGGACAAAAGCAAAAAACAATCTACATCCATCAAAGAATATTTCTGGGAAACTTTAAAGATTAATTTGAGATAATGTCGGTTATCTCATGTTTTCTAGTACTATCTGTCTTGAAAAATAAAACTTACACTAATAATTTATTCCTTTCTAGATAGGGTAAACTGCAGGTTAGAGTAATGCCCAAGAATAGAATATAGGTTTCATTTTACCCTCAGACAAGGGAGGATTCTCCCCTCACACTTCCGAAGAGCTCCACACCAGTAGACGGGGTCAACAGGTTCAGTATAGAGAATGGACCTTCTAAGCAGCTCCACCAGGTTTCCCTTCAAATCTGCTCCATCATACAGCCCAGAACTGTTGGAGGCCAGTAAACCCTAAAAGACAGAGATCAGCTTTGACAAGGAAAGGCTTTGACAAGGTATTAGGCCTAAAATAGGCCTAATACGTTTTTGAACCTATTTTTTGTACACTAACTTGTCTTGATGTTTAGAAACAACATTTGAGATTTAAGATGCTTTTTTAGAGGTTCCTTCTTTAGATTTTTCAGGGGTTTTTTTTGTTTTATTTTTTTTTTTTTGCTTGTAAGCCCTGTAAGTTTGGCAACATATTTGGAACAACTCCAAACTAACTTCAATTAGTAAACTGAGTGGAGGTGAACTCACAGAGGTGCAGTTGGAGGAATAATCCAGAGGTTTGATCACTTTAAGCTGGTAAAACATTTTGCAGACCACCATGACGCAGGCCCAAACCGCCGAGACGCTGGAGGCCAAAGGACGTATTCGAGGAAATGGGAGAGCAAACACCCACAGGACCAGAAACAGGAAGTTCATCAGTGAAACCTGTAAAAATGAAATGAAAGAAATATTTTTGGTTATTGTTGTTCTGTGACACATTAACACACAATATATCCCGCGTTTCCAAAGTAGTTTAGCCCCATGCATATTTTCACATTCTCTCACATTTCAGCTGCAAATTTAAATTATCTGGGATTTAATGTAAAAGATTAAGAGAAAGTAAAGCATAAGGTTAATGACACAGTAAGACAAACAAACAGAATCTGAAAAACTACACATCAGCCTGACTAGACCGTCCCCACAGTGAAACATCGAGATAGTAGTTTTATACTATGGGGATACTTTCCTTCAGGTACAGAAACAAAGATCAGAGTTGATGGAAGTAGCCACCAAGTAACCATCAAAACACTAAACCAGAGTACAACGGAATGATTTAGATACGAAATTGTGTGTAAAAATGACCCAATCAGAGTTCAATGCAAATTCAATGCAACTGAGAATGAGATTCTTAAAGTGCCGTGCCTAGATGCTCTCCATTCAAACCAGACTGAGCTTGATTCATTTCACAACAAAGAAAGATAAAAAAACTGTTCTTTCTGCATGTCCAGACAGACTTGGAGCTATAACCGAAGCAAAAGATGGTTCAAGAAAGCATTCATTCAGGGGACTTTTAAACAAATATATACAATGCTTTTTAGGTTTGATGATGTGAAAGAAAAAACTTATTTTCCATCTACTTTTATTTTTGTTGGGCTGCCATATAAAATCTTTAAACAGTGCAAAACTAAAGCTTGAAATCCAACCTCTTGAAGAGACACCCAGATGATGCCAGAAGAGACAATTTTAAGGCTGTGGAGCTCCATGAGTCTCCAGCTCAGTTCCTGGAACCGGCGGAGGCCAGAAACTGCCTGAATGATGAGCAGGCTGGCCCGGTCCACAATCATCACCCACTTCTCCTCACGGCTGCTTGGCATGGTTTCTGGAAGAAACACATTGCAGACAGAGTCGTCTGAGATTACAATTCAAATGCATTAAGTCCAAAACACCATTAAACACATTTTGTCCTGGCTCACTGTCAGCCTGTAAAATCGAAATTAGAATAAATGACTGCATAAAACTGCAGCTGCTGTACAATCACTGACAAATAAAACAGACGCAGTTTTGGCAGCTCACATATGTCTGAATAAAAGATGAAATGCTTTTTGAAAGTCTACAGATGTTTAAATAGTCTAATATAGTTTATCGTCTCCTACTTGACCCCACCAATATTACATAAGTCACACTTCTAAGACGCGACTTTAGTTACCTTCTTCTACTGCCTCTTGCTGCTCTTCTGTTTCTTTCTCAGAGGAGGTCTGCAGCCCGATGCTGTCCAGAGTCTCCTGACTCTTAGCATTACCTGTCTGCTCCTTTACAAGTCTGTCAAAACCCAGAGCATTATCACCAAGGAACACAGTTTTTCTCAACATGTTATTTTGTCAGGTAAACAGTTTTAACTTCTGAGTTTTAGTTGACCAACTGCTTCTCTTAGCAATAAATCACAATAAACACTATGCAAGTTAAATATCATAAGGATTCGAAGAAAAGCTTTACCTTTTCTGGAACTTCTCAATGTTTTCTTTAATCCTAGGAAAGAAATAACAACCTTTGTTAAATGATGCCAATATGACAGCTACAAGATGTCTCCATTTTTATTGTCTAATTCACACCTAGACCACATTTCCTTAAACATCTCCCATTATGTTAATAAATAACTCTTGAATGGATGCCTTACGATATATCAGCTTGGCTTGCTGAACACATTCAAACCCAGGATTCATTTGTAAAAGGAAAAATAAAAGGGATATCTTCAGGGAAAAAATAAATAAATAAAAACTAAAGCACAAAGAAAAATACGTAACAACACGGATGATAAAAAAATGAAGCTTAACAAACGTGGGACAATGATTTGATATACATTATTACATTATAACATATTAAAACTATGAACATATTAAAATGATGAATTTAATAAACAGCACACTTTGCTCTACATAACCAGCTGTATAGAAATCTATGTTTTATTAACAGCAACTAGGCAGAAAAGAGCAGAATGAAAAGGGGGAAAGATATGCAGCAAAGGCCCAAAAGTTAAGAACTAAACTGTTGAGTCGAGGATTTATAGTCCCTATAAAAGGAGCGCCTACTCTACCACCGTGTTTATTTCTACTCATTTCTGGGTCTGTTATTATTATTAGAAGAGGATTTTGCCATATCTGTTCATTCCTTTGTGTTTAGTTTTTTTTTTCATCATTATTTCTTCAAATGCATTTTGGTTCATTCTCTTCTAGGAAATTCAGACTTTTCCACTTTCGGTTTATAGATCCAGTCACCTCACAGACAATATCCAACAAAAAGGTCTGAGCATACAGATGAAACTCCAGAAAGCCCAGAGGAGCCGGAAGGTGATGTAATACTTATTGCACACTAGTGAGTAGCGTAGTGACGCTGCCACAGAAGAAAAGGTTAGAGAAAAGGAAGAAAAGCAGGTTTTACAAATCCAGGAGTAGGAAAAAATGTGTTTCTTTAGAACACTGACAGGGCAGCTTTTTGGTGTAAATTCCACATTAAAAATGTAGTTGCTTCTTATACATAATTGTACCTCTTTGTGTTTGTTTGCGGTTGCCTGTAAAGAGAAAAGTCAGCCTCGGTTGCCTAGCGATGAGCAAACCTACCAGATTTAGCTCGTTAAATGGTTTTAAATAGGGCAGGTTTTAAATGTTGTCATTTTCACGGCTGCTTCATGTGGAAGGGACCTTGTGTGAAGCTCCCTTTGAATCAATTAGTCCTTCATCTCTCAGTTTACCTGCTCTCTTTGTTCTACAGCTGTTCCAAATCTCCCCAATCAGTCCTTTCATTTGTCATCTTCTGTCCCTACTTAAGTGTTTAAACTAATGATTTTTTTTTTTTTGTTGGTCTTTGCAAGATTTTCCTCATTACTCGTTTGTGCTCCATGTCCAATTCTTCCCGCTGGTTTCCCTTTAAGTCTCCTTGTTGTAATAAGTTCTGCTCTTACACCTTTGAATCTCTGGGACCTTCACCTCTCAAAAAACAATTTCATTGAATCTAATTATTAAGTGTTCTTGTAATTTGTTTATTTTTGGTGTTTGTTTCATTTAGTCCCATGTCAAACAATTCAGGGATAGATTTTAGCAATTTAACATTCTCGTTACGAGCCACAATATTCTCTCCCAAGCAGCAAAGGTAATAATAATCGTACCAACCATACTTGTTGATATTGACAACACATTTTGCGTTATACAAAAACAGTGATTACAATTCTTAATTGAAATGAAATGTTTAAGAGATAATTGAGGTGGTGCTTACATATCTGCTATCATATTAACCGAACTCCTGAGTTGTTCTTGTCTGGAGAAAAAAAATAACAGGAAATGAGACATAAGACAAAGAGCAAATTTGGCAGTCAAATGAATGTAGCATGTTTACAGGTTCCACCCAAATGTGTTTTTTGTTAGTCTATCTGATGAGTGTAACTGATCTGGCTGGCTGATGTGTAGTAACATGTAGCTTTGACTCGTGCTTGCAGAGAGCCAGACTATCTTATAATCTAGTCAAGGGTTTCTTACAGTTTGAAGCATTTGCATGGTGTGGTTAGTGTTCTAAAGTGAGTCCCGTTCCTTTCTCACCTGGACGTTTCCCGTACAGGTACGTTGTCCAGGTCAGTCAGAGTGAGGAAGTCAGAGTTGAAGTAATGCAGCTGGAGAATACAAGCCAACAGGAAAGCAGCAGGAAGCAGAATACGTGCAAACAGCTCCACTGTGCTGTACCTTTCCAGACCCAGGTCACGAAGTCTGGACATGAGAAGACGAACACCAGGGAAACCTAAACATTAAGTGTGTTTGAATCATTATCCGTCCTGCTGTAGAAACAAGATGGGACTCACCCGTCCTCTGACATCCCCATGATCTGTCTAAAAAGAGCTGAAACACTTCGGAACTGATACATGTAGATGGCTATCAGTACCACCATAGAGTAACCCACAACCACCGCCCAGAATGTCTTCAGAACCTGACGCCAGAGATTATAACGGATCTGAGGGTGAAGAAAACAAAACGTAAAAATAAACATAGAAAAGCTTTTTTTCCCCCCCACATTTAGTGTTAATAAATTTTAACCTTGTGAATTGTTTTCCCATTTTTCCCCATATTTGTCCCACACATCGTTTTGAAAAAGTATTACAGACTGAGCCTGGTTCTCCTGGAGGTTTGTTCCTGTTAAAAACGAGTTTTTCCTCTCCACTGTCGCTACATGCATGCATGGTGTGAGGGATTGCTGTCAAGCAATGAGTCAATGCAACCAGTTGGTTTTACTCAGATAGAAAACTTTTAACTGATTTGACTGTGTGAATTGATTAAATTGTAAAATGCCTCAAGATGACATGTGTTGTTAATTGGCGCTATATGAGTAAACAGAATAGAATTGAATTATTACTTACTTTTGAATTGATGGAATTAGTGTTTGGGGGCAAGATAAAACACAAGTGTGTCAAAGAAAAATTATTTTAAAGTGAAAAGAATAGGTTTTTAATGTTTCTACTTGCAAAAATCTAAAAAATGTGGTATGCAGTGCAGACCATTTTACTCTGATAGCCCCAAATAAAATCCACTAAAACCAATTCTGCATGTCCCTATAGATATTTAAAGCTGGTACGGACAGCAGAGTATTTCCATAAGTGGCTGTTCTACAAAACAGTAAATCTCCATATCGTTCTTTCAGATTAAGGATGATAAAAACAAAGCAAAATCCCAATAACACACATTCAGGTTTGTCACAATATGTGGAAACATTCGAGGAGGGTCATTGTGTTTTTGAAAAGTGCAGTTAAGTGCATTAGTGCAGAGCTTGTTGGCTTCCTAACAGAAATCACAGGAGATAAATGATTGTTTTGCTCCCTGTCTGTGTGTATGTAAAACACCAGAGTTGTTGCTGATGTTCAAATAGAGGAATAGCTTTGTCTCATGTAATCCTCACAGCCATTAGGCCTTCCAGTAAGAGCCTACTGTCTCTCTAAAAGGTCAGCAGAAACCTAATAGGGGGAGAGGAAAACCAGGAAAACTATAGCTTTAAAAAAAAGGATGCGTATGAGCTTATTTCTCAAAATCGATACTTTTAGTTGAACAATAGCATCGGAGAACAGTTCACAGACTGTTTATGTGGACCTTTTCAGGGTTTTTAGCAGAATCAAACACATGTTGCAGGAAGTTGTTGACAAATTAAAGCTGGATGACTCACTGGTGTTAGTTCAGAAATCTGTTTAAGTCTTGAACTGAACAGACTAAAAGCACTATGAGTTTATGTGGGTTTATTGAATATCGTTAGCTTACAATCCTCCAAGAACAGCATGTCCATCTTTCATCCACTCCGTTTTTGTATAGATTAAAACTTTGTACATCCGTTATCTGCAGATAAAGGTTATTTATATCCCTTATTGTTTATTCCTTATTTAGCAGGGATTAGGCTTTGCTTTTGATTATTGATTCTTCTGAAAATTTAAAGCTCAACAAATAAAAGTGACATGAATGAAGAGATGCTTCCCTTCATTTAAAAATTGGAAGCAGCACCTTTTGCAGAAATCCCTGCCAGTAATTGATCGCAGTACTTTACAGGTTCTTTGGCCCAGTCTTCCTAACTGATCCAGCTGTCTCTGGTTTAAAGGAGTCTCCACTATGCAGTTCCACCAGTTTTTTTTTTTAAATGCTGAGTTTTCTAAAGATGAATGGTGAGTTCGAGGATTTCCTTATTCCCCTTCTACTGTATCCATCTAATCACTCTGGTTTTGCATTTCCTCTGGCCTCCTCCTAAAATTCTGACAGAGATGAAGCTTCTGTATTACATTGTATTACATCTAAAGTAACACATGAACTCCAAAAAATCAGACGGAGCAAGATTTATTTTCAGAAAACACCTAATTTGCCCTGATGTTTAGACCTACATTATGTGTCATACCAATAAGATAAAACACCTTGTTTGAAAGATGTCTGCAATGCATGGATTATGTGTCTATTTAGGAGCAACAAAAAATCTACCAGATTTTATTTAGCATAGTCTTGCAAAAAATGACTTAAGTTCCAAACGTTACTTGCTGTACTTTCTCATAATAAAAGCATGCGGCTTCTAGCTGTCTAAATGTTTAAAAAGAGTGATGAAGTGTTTTCATGATACACAACAGGCAATTCACTGATATGTCTGTGAACAATCCTGTATTTAAATGTAAAGCATTCAGTGTGGGATTTCAATAATAAGATGTTTTCAAATATTCTTTAATCAATTGATGTACAGAGAGTTACTTGATATACTATCAAAACCCAGGAGAGAGTGCTATGACTAAATAATAAGGTATACAAACCTGGTATAGAACCACACATAGGAGGAAGAGGACAATGTAGAGGATTTTATACACAACCACCTGCACAGGGAGAAGAAGATAAGCCAGTAAATTTAACTGTAAAAATACATTTCCTTTTCTACACACAAACAATTATTACAAAGCTTTTCAATATTGTAGAGGGAAAAAAAAACATTATAAACATAGAGTATCCACATTTTTTCCTGCTTATTTATTTAAACACCAGATTCATGGTATTCATTGTATTAACATATAATCAGGAAAGAAGTATTGAGAAAATAATTTCCTGGTTCCACCAGAAGGCTTCAGACTGCACAATCATATTCTAATAAATGAATTACACACCTTTCCAGAGAAGCTGACTATGAAAAACATGAAGCAGCAAAACAGGATCCAGTATTTGACCAGAAATCCTTTGACACCTGAGATCAGCATCCCAATCAGTGGTGATGGCTGACTTTCCTCGGCTGACATGAAGGAAAACAAAGAAACAAAAGAAGAGTTTAGAAGAAAAAATATTCTGACTAAACAGAATAATGTGAAGAGGATAGATGCAAGTCCAAAAGTTTACAGTAACTGTCTAGTTTCTATCACAATAACAGTAAGATAAGCTCATTTACGTGTCGTGACTTTAATTTCTTCAAGAGATTGCTTCTTCATGCTCTGTTCCTCTTTTCTTTCTTTCAGCTGTTGACGAAACATCACCCAGAAATTAAAGGTGTAAAAGACCTGCAGAAACAACAAACAGCACATTAATCCACACTGAAATTCCAGCACCTGTCAGCTGTTTCTGTATAGTTCTCCGACTTGTAGCTTGGGAAGATGCTGCAAATCTTCTATAAGTCTATTGTGAAAAATGGGGTCTTGTCTGTGATCGAGTGCAGAGTTAGCGTCATCAGAGTGACTTAAAGAGGCTAAAAGAGGCTTAAAGAGGCTAAACAAGCTGATAAAGGTCGACTCTGTTCTAGGAACTCCTCTAGATGTGGAAAACTGACAAAAAAAAAACATGTATGTCACTTTCTCCATTTTAGGATAATGGATTCAACATTTGAGATGACGGGTTTCGATATTCTATCGTAACCTAAATCTGAGTTAAGCTTCTTATCAACTTTTTTCCCTGACATGTCTGCTGTGTTTCTTGGTCCCTGTGACACTGTTCATTTCCGTTCTTCTTACTCCACTTTGTATTTCACTAATGCATAAATCAAGAAAACATGTCTTTACTTGTTCTTTGCTGCCCTGTCAGGCCGTACCTTTGCTCCCAGGTGGATACAAGGTGCAGGGTGGTAGCTGTTCAGGTCAAAGTCCACTATCACAGCTGGGGGCAGCCTTGGAAACAGCTCAGCTCGGCTCAGACGCAGCCCACTCAGGAAGCCCAGGACCACCAGGACTGTGCCATAGATTGCAAGGAAGGGGGCCGACATCATGGCGTAACGCCGGCGGTCCCGCATCATCCAGATAAAGCAGGACCACACCAGCAGAGCGAAAGTCAGCCAGTTGTTGTAAGTTATACTCCACACCTAGATTTAAAGAAAAGGATTTTGTGTTTAATATGATTCAATTTAAAGATGAAGAATGCAGGTATTGATAATCATCAAGTAATCAGTTTGTTATGTAGACATACTTGTTTAAACCTTATCTCATGTCATTGTCTGTGGTTCTGGTGGTGGAGTAGTTTATCTACTCATTGCAGAGTGAGTGGTCTAAAACCAACCTCTTACACAATTTATTATTTCTCCCAGTGGCATGCTGGTTCCATTCCCACTGATCTGTGTGAGTCCCACTGTGGGACCACTAAAGTAATTAAAGCTCAGTAATAACCACAGGTTTTCTTGTTATGGCTGCAGATACATCTCTACTGTTACCAGTCTGGTGGTAGCAGTCATATATATATCAAACAGATCAGAACAGTGAATTGTTGGTTGTGTTTTACCATCATGATGATTAGGGCGCTAACGTAGCTGTGTTTCTGCAGCAGACGTCCAAAGACGACCAGGCCACTGGGACCTGAAGGGGGCGATACTGTGTCTGTCGGGCTCTTAGGGACCTCCTCGCTGCTGTCCTCCATTTCTCTGTCACTTTCTGCCTCTAGTGCACCCCAGAGACAGAGAAGCAAAACCACAAACAAGGGGATACTTTTAAAATATATAAACATGGTTCATTGATGTTTTGCTTCTTTGGAGCCACAATTGAGTCATTTTAAATAAGGTGTAACTTTCTGTAAAATTATCTAAACCAATGGTTCTTGAAGGCAAAACTAATTAAATCATGTTTTTGAAATAGACAAATAAAGATGTTTTCATGCCTCAGAAAATGTCTACAGCAAATTAACAGTGTTTAAATGTCCTTCCTGTCTGACTCAGCTATTTTCAATAATTTACAAGGATTCAATTAAAAACGAAGATCAATTTTGTCTTTCTGTACATCAGCGTAATTGAATTTAAAACCCATTTTTTAGTTTGAGCCGTTTGTTGTGTTTTTTTTATACCATTTAACTCTTTCAGAAGATAGTCTCCTCCTGCTGTGGAGCATTAGTTGTCTATTTACTTCTAATTTTTATGTTAATTTAAACTATTCAAATTTATTCCCATCCATATTTTTAAAGCTTTGTGGCTTCTTTCTTCCCTCCTTGTTGACATTGCTCTTCTAAAGTCCTCCCGTGTTTGTTAATGAATGCCCTGTTTTTAATCTATGCCTTTAATTTTACTCACTTTTTGCTTGTGTCATCATTGTCCTTGCTAATGTGTATTTTCAGTTTCGGCTGTTTTGGCATCCTGTAACATGCCCGTCTGCACCATTGGGTTTTGTTGATCATTGTTAACTTTGCTCTTTAAATAAACCTGAATTTGAACTCAGATTTTGTCTTATTATGCCTAAAGCTGCATATGTCAGAGTTATTTTTTTTCTGAAAATATTTAGATATCCTTTTTTAAATAAGATAAAAGCAGCTAAAGTCCAGCAAAATCTTATAATGACTTTTAGAAAGCCTCATAGAATGTTATTCCGTATGTCTATCAAGTGAAACAGTTATATGGCAATGATAAATCAATTCAGTTCAAAAATACTTTATTTATTTAATTAAATTAAACAAGGGATGACTCTAGAGTTTCTGTTCTTTTTTGCACAGTTTTGTATTTATCCTTACTTCCTGAGTCAGTGTATTTTTCCCGAGCAGGGATTACCAAATGAAACAGCATCCTTTTCGTCATGAAGAGATGGAGTGTAACAGTTTGTGTAGCCAGCTCCATCCAAGAGACATCCAAGACCGTTGCTGTGGACGTCCTGCCAGGAGCCTCTAGTCATTAAAATCATCGCCTGAGAGGGAAAAAAAAAGCCCATTCAAAGGTTGAAATCCATGCAAAATCTCTCAAACAATGTTTCAGTATCATCAGTTTATCAGTACAGCATTCTAGTTATTAAACTGGGACATCCGTCATCATCTGTACAATCAGTTCATTCGCTTTTTTCTGTCAATTCAACAATCAATGCTATTGGTGTAAAAAGAAAAAAAGGACAACAATCTCTTGGGCTTTTATCGTTTATGTTGGCGTTTATAGTGAAGAAGTCAACAACTTTCTGCAAAGTCAAGAGCTACAGACCTCCAAAATGTGTGTCTGAATAAGCTAAAGAATAATATATATATATGTATATAATGTTTGGTACATCTTCAAATGAAAACCCTACTGGACTCTAGAGCAGTGAAGACACATCCTTTGGAGTGGCAATCCCAAAGATGAGCCTGAATTTGCAGTAGCAGGGAGAATAACAGGATTTGCGTAGCTGTATTGTGTTAAGAGTAAAATTCGGTGGTGGGAGCATTGTGGTGTGGAGTTGTTTTTCAGAGGGTGGACTCGATAAAAGGAACTCTTATTGATGCAGCATACAAAAAAATGAATTATTCAAGCTTCTTACTAGTTGTGAACAACCTCATAGTCTACATTGTTGATTCATAACCGAACTGTTTACCTCATCCGGTAGGTAGGTTTCTTCATCTGTGCTGCTCAAGAGCTAAAAGAGAGAAATTTGTAGGTTAGAAAGCTGAACGATTATGACAATCATAATTTTATTCTGACACCCCCCCCCCCCCCCCCAAAAAAAAGAAATAAAAAACAACTAATTAATTGATGCTGAATTACTATTTAAAAGATAAATTATAATGTTGGCATCTCACCTCTTGCTTATCTCCTGTGATGTAGATGACCCTGGAGAAGCTTGGAGGAGCTTCAGGGCTTTCTAACAGACTCTCTGTTTTGTCATCATCAGAAACATCCTGGCAAGAAAAGCAGCTATTAGGAGCTAATAATCTGCTGATATAATACAGATACCGTTTTAAGTTTCAGCAGTGGTAGAAAAGCAATACTCAGTCTGTTATAATAATGCTAAGGCACCATTAAAGTGTACATCAAAGGTAAGAGACTCATCATTTAGCACACGTGGTGTCCATACATGCAAAAACCTTGAAAACAAAACCAAACTTTTCTCTTCACACCCTGACAAACCTCCTCTGTGATGTGGACCCATTTGTGCATCAGAGCCACCAGCGTGTAGTAGAGCAGCAGAAGAACCAAGGGGTTGATAAAGTCAGGCCAGCAGACATGTGGATGCAGACCAAGACTGTGGGGCTGGGATCTCTTGGTTTGGATTATTCCAGTCATGCCGAACAGCCTGAAGAGAGAAATGGAAGAATATCAGCACAAAAAAACTGGGATAACAATCCTGTAACGTGCTCAACTTGAACAGATTGGCAAAAGTGTGAGTATCAATACCTGAAAATGACCTTAGAGAAGTTAAAAGAAGCATGGATTAATCCAAACAGGTACAGTAGGAAAAAAGGTTCATCCTCTATTCTAATTCTAATATGTGGGTACATTTTCTTTTTCATGCCTAAAAAATGATGTTAAACAACCGTAAAGAAATCCTCAAGGAAGAAAAAAAAATATAGAAGATGCCTATAATTCAACAGCATTTAGAACAATTTAAGCAAAAGAGACTTTCTCCTGACAGTCCTTCAAAACTAAACATACTTGTTTTTCCTATTGTACTGTCACAGCCTTAAACATTTAAACATTAACAAAGGCCTTCAGTGCAAAACGTACCATCTGGATTTCCATGCTCTGAACTCTGACGTTAGGTTGAATTTTATAGACTTCTGCTTCCTGATGGTCCAGGCAAGTATTTTATTTAATATTGCACAATCTCACAGTGATCAAAGTAGAACAGTCCAACCTTTAAGAACAGCATATTTTTCTGATAAAAGAAAATCCTAAATTGTTTTGTATTACAAAAAATCAGCAGTAGATATTTACCAGATCAGAATATTAAGGAACATCTCATTAGTTATTATCTTCTGTTTTTCCTTTGGTGTAAATATAGTATTACACCAGGATATATTTGTTTGTTTGCTACAAACTCAAAATTCTAAATTTAAGTTTAAAAGACATTATTGACCAAAGGAGACATAAAAGTTCAGATGAGCTCTACTGCGTATAATGAGGAGGATAAAGGAGCGAAATTTTTTTTTTTAAAACTGCAACTCGGAGAAGAATCTTTGAGTCATCAGATCCATAAAATCCATTATCTGTCTTTTTTTACCTTGCATATACATCATCTGCTGGGATGAGCTGCTGCGACAGAGGCAGCTGGTAGAGGTACAGAACCAGCAGGTGTCCTCCGCTGAAGATGGCCATCATTACACACAAGCAGCTGAAAAGCAGCATGCTGATGGAGCGACTGAATATCCACCACCATACCAGCCCTAAAAACACCCCGAAGTAAAGTCCTGATGTGAGGGAAGGTAGTATGATACCTGCAGACAGGTGACAATCACACAGGGAGAAAGACCAATCAGAGGAAGGCTGGTTTTATTTTTTCTTATAAAAAATAAGAAGATATTTTTTTTTTATTTTCTTATTCTGAGTTTGATAATGACTATATCTTTCTTGCTTTGTGTGATTTTTTTTTTTTGCTAAATAGAACAATAATGATGATTGAAGGACCCGGTGCAATCAAACCCAGGGCTTCCTGTCTGATGTCTGGAGATGTTGCTTCAATATTAAAAAAAAAAGGTTTCTTATTTCCTGCAGGGCGCTCCAGGAGTATTGACTCGTGGGCCCCTTTATTAGGAGGTCATCCGGTTACTGTAGAAGCAGAGCAGGAAGCCGGTTCCGCATCAAGTCAGACCTGTTCCCGACCTGTTGTACTGAACTTATTAGCAGGTGCATATTGGTGACATTATCTTACCAGCTTCAGCTTTAGGCCAGCATCTTCTTGTGTAATATTGCTTTAGTTCTGTGGTTGATGGATACATTTTATACTAAAATACTCCAATAACTGGGACTCAGAGCCAGTATCTTTCCCAGATAACATTACCAATAACATATCAAATTATCTTAGATTATCAAATACTATGGTTTTGTTAATCCTATTAGACCTAATGAAGTGGTCTGAATGTATCTTAAATGTAAGAAAAAATTAGGGAAGTATCCGGCTTTAATTGTTCTTTAAATCAGACCAATAAACACTGGAAGTTGATGGCAAATATCTAACAAAACGAAGAAATTATTACATTGTATAAGTATTAATTTTAACAACTGTTATTATTGTTCAAAGTATTGCATTAAGCATGTTTTTCTTTAAAGGTGATTACATGCTTATGTATGTTTTTGCTATATATTTAATAAACTAATCTGTTTATCTATTCTTTATAATTACTTGTTAAACAGAAAGTTAAATTTAAAAAGTGAAGAACATATTTTTATATAAATGCTTCATGATTGATGGTAACATCTTCTCTGACATGAGGATGACTGGATGAGATTCACTCAGCAGGTTGTCTCATGTTTTATGTTGTTTGCAGATGTAAGCTGCCCACTAAGACTGATTCCTGTTTTATGCCATTTGAGCTGATGGACTGAATATGCTTCATTCTAATCAACATTGATGAGAGATATTTTGTCAAAAAAAACAAGACATTACATTTGACAACTTAAAGCTACGTCTCCATAGACATGTCAGTTCTTTAATGTACCTGCAAGTCCCAGCAGCAGAGTGACCACCACTTTTCCTGCTGTGTTCATGATCGCTGACAGCAGCAGCCTCAGGCCGGCTGCAAACATTATCAGCTTCTGGACAAACTGCGGCGGACCAGACTGAACCGGCAGGGTGGTGTCCTCAGAGCTATCAAAAGACGAGGCCTCTGTTTCATATCCTCCCTCTGACTCTGTGTCAGAGGTTTCCACGTCCTGCGGGATCCAAAAAAAAAGAAACGAAAAAGACAACCTGACCTCACTGTGCATTGGATGGATATAATTGTGCATTATAAAAAAAAGCCACAATGTTTCTGCAGGCAATGTATGAATCTGCTGACACCTCTGGGACTGAAGGAGGGATCCCATTTTCATGCAGGCTGACTTGGGGCACAGGGTGCAGCAGTTTCCTGCACAGCCTCAGTAGGAACAGAATGGAGAAGAAAAGGCCAATGTCTGGAGCCAAGAGTCGCACGATGTTTGCTGGATCAACTGAACTGAATCTGAAAGAACAAAATAAAAGAAACGCGTCCTGAGGAAGTTATCTAACAGTATAAGACTAGCTGTAAACAGATGACTATAGGAAATAAAAGGAGAATTCTGATTCATGGTAAAGTCTCAGATTTTGGAGAATGCTGACATACTGAACAAATTATTTTACCAGCTTAAGCTCTTTGTCCTTCATCTTCAACGTAAACAACAGTGGATGACTAGTTTTTTATTCATATTAATACAAGAGTGACAAATGACTTGGAAGTTTGCAACGTCTCTCACTTTTATGGCTTGTTGCTTCTCTTACATTCATGTATGTTATGTATACACTTGGTCGTCACTTTTGAGCTGCTGTCTTTTTTCTTTTTTTATTGGGACATTGTAAATCTCCAGAGCCTTATACCCCGATTAAATAAAAGTCAATAAATAATAAAAGCTGTAGTGCAGTAAAGCAAGCTGATGTAAGCACTAAGTGCACCGTATGCAATAAGTACTCCTTAGGGATATGACAACCATGAAAAAATAACAACCCGTTAATTTTTTGTCTTTTCCCGTCTCTCCGGTTTTGTTCTTCAGTTTCTGTGGTAACAAATGTATTTAATCTCTAACACTAAAATGGCAACTTTCACATAAATCCCAATGAAATAGCTAGCATCATTGTTAGCATGTACCTGATGCTGGTACATGCTAACATGTACCAGCATCAGGTACATTTATTTCTAATGTGGTACTTTTACTCCCAGTTTTCTGTATCTGTGTATAATTTTGTGTTTTTTCTGAAAGCAGAAAAAGAAGTGTATGTAGGCCTATTTTTTCTCATGTTTAGCTTATAAATTTGGGATCCTTCAAACAATTTGTGACATAATTTAGTGCAAGAGTGCTGAATGGAAACTCTTGTTCTTATTAGATTATGCAGATTAAATAAACAAAAAAAAGAACTCCTCTAGTTCTTCAAACTTCTGTGAATAATGAATGAAAACATCTATTATACATATTATATATCTGTTATACATTAAAAACATCAAAACATAAAATATCTATTATACATTATACATATACTTAGTTTACGTTCAATGTAACGGAGAGGAACATGAAGCTCACAGATGTATGTTATCCCCCCCAAAAAAATAACGTCATAAAATTGTGTGTCAATTGCTTCATACCTTACAATTCCTAAATGGTAAAGGAAATCTTCCCAGAATCCAGCAACTGTTAAAAAAGAAGTGAAAAGTGAAAAGACTGCAAAACAAGGAGATTGGTTTCACCTAAAAATGGTCAGTATCAGGTTGGAATGTGTGTGTTGCCCTATTTTTGCTGTGTTTCTTGTGTTCTAGATTCATTTCCAAGGTAAATGACATTTTTAAAATGTGCACACACACTAAAAAGCTGTTTTTATTTACCGTGCGGAGGTAGATAGCTGAAGGGAATCTGCATGAAGCACTGCAGGGTCAGGAATGTTAGACTAGTGTAGATTATTACCCGCAGGAACTGCCCGGTTTTACCTGGTGAGAGCAGAAGAGAAATGAAGTGACTAAGTTAAAAATAGCTTCTAGATATACAATAACCAGAGTTACTAATCAGGAGATTTCCGTGCATTATATAAATGAACACCTCTGTGTGTATTTGTCAATGTAACCGAATCCACGTTTTAGTAGTGATAAATAAGATTTGCATAAATGCACTCCCTCAAAGAAAGTTAAAGTCTGACAACTTAACGTGCTCTGCATTTTATTAACATCCCTAAATGTTCCCACATTTTATCACATTCCAGCTTGAAGATATTATATTGTTTATTTATGTTAAGAGGTGGGCTGAGTAGAAGACAAACATAAAGTAGAGCATAACTTAATTTATTTAATTTCCCTTTTGGATTAATAAAGTATTTTGAATTGAATTGAATTGAATTGAATTGAATAACTTGGGGGTATGAGGAAAATGGTAAATGGCTTTCTCCAGTTTTCCCCACATAAAATCTGATATGAATTTGTGTTGAATTCCTCTTAGACAATACCTAACAGACCAGACCAGCCCGTGTTGCTCTTACAGCTGCAGACTCTACAGTTCCCCCTTTTCCTTTGCAAAATAACCAAAGTTCCTTCAGATTTCACAGGAAGTATCTCATAACATAATTTTTCTAAGCCTGGTTTAAACTGGATTTAGGTCTGGACTTTTACAGGGTTCACTGTTAAATGCATTTCCTTTAATCTGCTCTGACTTTCAATCATCCTGCTGGAACTAGAACTCCCTCCCCAGTCCCAATATTTTTGCAGCTTCTAACAGGTTTCCTACCAATATTATCCTGCTTTTAGCTCAAGCTATCGCCCCATCTACAACAGAAAAACAGCACCATGTTTAAAGGCCTGGGTGGTCTATATATTGTAAGGTTTCTTTTTATTTTCTCTGTCGTTCTGTATAAATTTTCATTTCACAATAAGGTCATAAAGATAAACAATTCCTACTAGTTAGACATCTGGTGGCACCGGGTGTTTTAGGGGTGGGTCTGAATCTCAGATTAAACAATTATGCACTTCTCCCAAAAGTTTTAAGAGGTCTGGATATTGAACTTTTCAATGTGGAATTCTGTAAATGCTTGTAATAAAATAATTTCCCAGAAAAAAAGTCCAACTTAGTTATTTTCAAAATGTTAATTTTGAGTTCAAATATAAAAATAAAAATTAATTTGTTTTTAAGCTCCAATCACCGTGCATAGATTTTGAATGACTCGTCTTTTTATTTTATCACATTTATGACCACAATACATATGGAGGACAGGTAGTTGTGAAGCCAACTTTAAATAAAAATACAAATAAATGACCCATTCCATATCGATTTTCTAGAGTTTGACTCTTGCAATCAGAATGTTAGAGACACTAATAGCTGATGCAGCTGAACTGCAGCTGAGCCAGCAGATGTGTTGTTGATGTTCACCATTTTTACTAAAAGCATTGTTTCACTTAAACCTCTCCGCTTCCACAGACACACACACATATGCTCTGAGAATAAAAGGTGGATCCACCAATAAAACGCATTGCACGTACACGCGATAAACACACATTTCATCACTTAGTCTAAGGAGGGCTGGATCGAATTATGGAGAGCAAAATATATGGGATCTGTGAAGCTGAAAGGCAAACAGTTTTCAGTGACAGTGAGGATAGGAGATCGCTGACATTACATCTTTTAATTCTTGCTGTAATTACCAGGCTATGCATAATTGATTTGGTCCTTCCAACCCCGGGGGG
>JAUZNJ010118523.1:0-19356 GCA_034780135.1 Jordanella pulchra | reverse complement strand
ATAGATAGATAGATAGATAGATAGATAGATAGATAGATAGATAGATAGATAGATAGATAGATAGATAGATAGATGCCTCATCAATCCAGACTATTGAGAAAAATAATAACAAAAAGTTGAATGAAAATAGTATATATTATAAAATAACAAAACAATATAGATCACTGTAATTAATATTGATGGACAAAATTAATCTTACAGTCCAAATTTCTGTATTAATTGGTTAACAAATTGACTGCGCCCAACAATAAATGAACTAGTCAGTCAACAAGATCAGTCAGATTCACCTACAGCCACGTCTGACTAAACTGTTGTATAGAACAGTCACATTGACAGCTTTCTACATGGCAAATGCCAGAAGCATTTTGCAACAAAATTCTGATGGCAATACCACCCAATAACAGTTTGAGATGTTACATAGAGCTAAATGTCAATTAAACTTTATTTTCTCTGCTTTGGCATGCATCCTTTCTCTCTCATTTACTTTTGCCTTTGTCTCTCTACGCTTCTCCAACTACCTCCTGCAGGTCAGCCTGGTCCTGGGCCTCTCCTGTGTGTTTAAACTAATTTCTCATGGCAGTCTAGGTGTCTGCATAAGGGCCTGTCATAAGCAATCTGCTGGCATGAGTAGCAGCCTTGTGCAAAAACTTAATCCAGTCAAATGGATTTCTGGAGAAAGGGGATGGGAGACTGGTGGACGTTGCATTGAGAAAACTTTTTTAACTATCCCTTGACAAAAAGAGGCTGCAAAGGCTTTCACTCTTTAAAAAGTACATCAAGAAAGGCACTGATATTTTTTATTTTGAACCATCAGGCTTTGTTTCTAAGTACAGTAGATTATCTGTTTGTTTGCAATTAATTTATTAAGGCTTAATTAGTGATGTAGGTATTTAAACTTAGAAGGTAGACATCTCTATCTGCAAAACTGTAAAAAAATATTTGGCCTTTTCCCTTATATTTTTGTGTATAATCAGTAAAAATTTAGACTAAGAAATGTTTTACGAACAAGTCTCCATGTTTTCTTTGACAATGTGGAGGCTAAACAATTCATGTGCTGAATGCCTTTGACTCACACAAATTCCTCACCCGCCAACCCGCTGGTGTTCCAAGTGGCTGACAGAGACGGGCAGACAGGAACTAAGGGGCAGAGACTAAATGTCGAGCCCCTCTGCGGTTTGGCGACTCTGGTCAGACGTAGCAATAAGAAGTGGAGCCCCAGCCCCTCCAGCCAGACTTAAACTCCTATAAGTGTTTGGGAAACAGGCCCATCAATGTCAAAGCCTTTTATTGCTCTGGCTTCCTATTGCTTTTTCCCGCTTAGGGGCCAGTATGAATCAACTCTCAGGGTAGTGGGATTGGCTCATCTTTCATCACTTTTAACTCTTGCAATTAGGTAAGTACACATGAGAAATGACTCAATATTAAAAGAACAAGGTCAGAGGTTGGTTCAAATAGGGGTTTAGTAGGGGCTTGTTGAATCATCAGAAGATATTAAGCACTCTTTGTGTTGAGAAATGAAAGTTTAATCTTGTCCATGAAATATGAAAATTATTAAGAACAGGATATGAAAGAACTTAAACATGTAGCTTGTAAAAAAAGAACACAAAATAAATAAATCTAGCTTTTATTCACCCAATATGTGAACAGTAGCTAACAAAATCGGCATTCTATGTTGTTTTTTTTTTCATTGCTTACACTGAATTTGTTTTGACCTTATAACTGTAATGTAGCCCAGATGTTAAAAGATCACCACCCCAGTCTGTTAGTTCGGCTTCTTTGCTTCCGCAACCGCCTAGACCGCAGCAATAAAGCTTAGCCTCATGGTACCTGTTTCTGCCTCAGGTATCCCACTAGCTAACAAGGATCAATGAGACCTCTTCAGCTTAACGACATCCCTTACTGCCGGGTGTCCACCATTGGGTTAGGGGTTTTCCAACACCATGTAAACTACGGACTTTACAGCCACAGATATAGATGGTTGCATCAACAATAGAGATAGAGAACATGGTCCCTTGAGACTTTATATCCCCAGCTTTCCCCGGAATCTGAAAAAAAAAAACTTTCCCAGAGGTGAGAGCTGACCGAGGACTCCATCAAACTTTGCACTCAGTCCTCATTTGCGGGTCTGTCAGGTCTATCTAGGTTCCATCTCTTCCAGTGTATGCAGCTCACCACAAGAGGATGATTACTGGACAGCTTTGCTCCTCTCTTCAAGTAAGTGTCCTAGACATGTGACCTGAAGGTCAGAACACGTGACTAGTGTGTCCTGGTACCAAGTGCACCAATGGACACCTTTGCTTGACCATGGGGTTCATTATGGACAATCCATGACTTGCACAGAAGTCCAATCATAACACCTTTGGGCTTTAGAGCTGATGTCCAATTCCTACCAATATTGTCCCTTCAGGTATCATCATTATTACCACATGGGCACTGAGGTCCCTCAAGAGAAAGAAGAAGTCTGTCTAGCAGTTAGAGCCCTCTCACATAAACAAAGGCTCATAGATGTGACCCCTGGGATGAACCCCAACACGAGACAGCTAAGCTGGTGCAAAACAAGCAAACCCCCCCTGGCTTTGCGCCTCTCTCCCGGGGCCACTCCAGAGGAGAAGAGAGTCAGTCTCTCTCAAGAAGCTGGGTTCCAGAGCCCAGGCTTTATATGTACATCCGATTCCTTATAGCCAATATTACACTTAAACTACTGTACAAGCTCAGGCTCCTTTCCCCAAGCAAAGTGACACTCCCAATCCCTGCAGCGATGTTTAAACATCTCTGGATCAGGCTGGATCTGCCTCCAACTCCTGCCCTATCCTCTTTGCACTAGTCTCGTGATAAACCAGAGCTTGTTCACCTTGGGAGATACTACAAAGAGCATTAAACCCCAAGACAATATAGGGATCATCCAAGCATGGGTTGGTTAGTCCATACCTCCATTTCACCTGAGCAGAATCACTATTTTTAGAGAGAGCAATTTTTCACCACTGTTGGCTATATGTTAGTGTAAGAGCCCATTCCCTGCAGAGGGAGTCACTTTTCCTCAACAACAGAATAAAGATGGAGACCCTGGTAGAGAGCAAGTGGATGGGTGCTGCAGACACTGGCTCTTGACAAACAGTCTGTTTTAATGCTTTTGACAAACCTGTGAGATGAGACCACACTTGCAACAAAATACATTGCAATCCTTTCACATGTGTTTTTCCTCTCAGGGGCCTTAAACACTTCACCCATATGTATGTTCCACAAACAAACTGCAACATGCAAAAATTTTTGGTATCCTCCTCAAACGTCAGCAAATAGTTTGTTCACAAAAAACAAACTTTCAAAGAGAGAAGGTCTGGTGGATACTGTACATGTGGAAGAAAAAAGCCATGCACCAGTTGTACTAAAAAAAAAGCAGCACTTGAGGCTGGCTGTTGTTAAGTTTTGTTGTACACCAGACCTTTTTTTAAATATCATCACCACTGTTGTGACTTTAAACTGGAAGAAAAAGAATTTCTGTGGACCTGACAGATCGATCAGATTACAACCAGTCCACTAAAGCCATTTACTTCAGCCAAAGTCTGATAATAAGCAGGGAGAAAGATTTCGGAGAGCAAAACAAGTCAGAAAGATTTACAAAGCGATTCTCATGCAGGCTTGACATCATCCGTTCTGTTGTAAATTATTTGCATTTATGTGTGTTATGTCATTGTTCCTGCTGTCTGCTTGTCGTCAAGCTGTTCTAAAACCCACCGAGCCAAACTGCCAGAGGAAGAAACTGGGCTCCCGTGTACTACAATATCCTGTTTGCACTCAAACTTCTCTTACTGCTTTTCCACGCAGACATTAACACACTTTTACACAGCATTCATTTCCTTGATTTCTGGGACATGTCTCCCCATGCGATGTCACATCCAAAGACTTTTAAAAAGATAAATAAATAACAGTGTTTCCTGGATGATGTAAAGGCAAATGTGAAAACATGTGAATCAGGTGAATTTCTACAATCACAAAATTTAGAAAAATGCTTTGAAAGATAGAAATCATTAACATAAGGGTTTTTGTTTGATATTTATCTTTGGTACTGAAGTAAGAACAATGGGGGTGGGTGTGGGTGTGTGTGTGTGTGTGTGTGGGTGGGGGTGGGAGGGGGGGGGGGGTGACTATGTTCCCGTAAGCAGTCGATAAAGTGAAAAAAAAATCGCTAAAGAAATAGCTGGCCCAAAGGCAGATACCTCACTTCCCAACAGAGCACAGTGCATTTCCTGAAACTGACAACTGCTCCTACTTGTACTGAGGCCAGCCCAAATGGGAAAGAGACAGAGGGAGGGAGGGAGAGGAAAGAGGGTAGGGCTTGACCTACAGTGAGGGGAAAAAAAGGTAATGGAGCTGCAGAGAAAACACACACACACAATACAAACACGTACGTGCAGAAACAGTACCTGTTATCAGTTCAGCCATCTTTTAAAACGCCTGCTGTGATGAGCAACAACACACTCCCTGAGTGGAAGGAAACGCACACATCTGACAGCAGAAAGAAAGTCTGGTCAAACATTTTCATTTTTTTGGCCCAAAACAGAAAAGTTTTGCAGAGCAATGGCAGAGATTGAGGTTAAGTATTTGAATCAGTTTTGCAAAGCTTTGTCTCATCCTACTGGTGACATCAAACTATAATTTTTAAAGAATCCAAAAATTTCAAAAAAGTTCAAACTGTCTTGTTTTGAACCAGAAAAAATTATAAACAACCGATCGCATCAGAACAGAAACATCTGAATTAGAAAAGAACATTTTATACACATCTACGGATGTGGAGTGTATTTATGTGTGTGACGCACAAAGAAGAGGGATGTTGCAACACTGCAGCCTGCTGGTTACTAATGGGATTCTGTTTTTTTAATATACTGAGTTGCCCTCCTCCAGACACCAGAGTCTGTCTGGTGTTTTAAACGTTGCTCCTTTTTTTTGGTTACTGTAATTTTGAAACACATATATAATTTAAAACTGCTTTGGTAATAGGGCTAACCGACTTATATGCATTTTATAGTGAAATATTGAAGTTCTCCGGCTGCAGAAGCTATTTCTGCCTTTAAGTATGTACTGAAAACATCACTGGTGCAACTTTTCAATAGCGAGAATATTATATTGAAATGATTTATTTTAAGCTTTGTTTTTTTTCCTGTTTTTCTACGAAGCAGGTAAAATTGCTTTGTGTGAGAACACATAAAAGATTATGCATCAGCTTCAGATAGGAAATCTAACCAAAAACCACATCTTTGATTCTGCTATGAAGAGTCTTTGAGTAATTATTACATGACATATGAGAAGTTTTGAAAAATGGTACTGTATTTAGGATTTATAAATAAGAAAAACAGATTTGATGAACTGCTTTCTAAAGCCTTTTCATGCTAGGTGTTTCAAAGCAAAGTAATCAGGCTTTTTTTACTCCAGCCTTTGTGAATAAATTATGTGCACTGTCTCACTTTGCACCAAATAAAAATCTAAATTGATTTACTGGTTTTGAAATAGTAATTTTGTGTTTTTATTTTGAAAAAGAGGAAAAAAAACTGATTTATTTTTGTTGTTTTATTTCAGTTCTGGTCGAAGCGTTAAATTAGTCTTAGTGTAAGCTTCCAATCAGATAATTACCACCGCAGCTTGTCGAAGGATGACTGACTGACTGAGATCAGAACTTTAACCAGCATGAAACCCCAAGAATGCGTGCAGGCACTTCCCTGAGAAAATATCAACTTCAAGGGTTGTATTACCAGATAGGCCTGTATTATGTTTGAAGGGAGACTCAGCATGTGTAGACATAATTTTTTAGAACACATATCTGTACTGAAATATTTAGTACTCTGTGCTTCATTGTGTCTGAATAGTTTGACAATTACAATAAATGCAAATAAAGCTAAAGATCTTGTCCTATGCTTTAATTTATCCACCATCCAAACCAAAAACAAACTAAATGGTGTTGATTTCAGTGCTTTGACTTTCTTTAAAGTGTAACCCTTCACCCAGACAAAAGAAAAAGTGCTCAGAGGGTGAGCAGAGGGATGCTGATAGTTAAGCTTCAGACAGATATTTTGAGTTTGTATTTATACCTGAAAGAGATCTATGACAGAAGCCTGTCCCAGCTTGTCTGTTTGACCCAATAGGAAAGATTTACTACAATATCCACCATTTAGAGCAGCTCTAAGATTGTTTTGAGACAAATATTGCTGAACTAAAAAATGTGTATTAAAATGTAAATAAAGACACACTAAAATTAAAACTGCACCCCGTAGGCTCAGTTTACTGTTTCTTCTGATGTCGCATTTCCAGCCCAACTCAGCTCCATTGAAATCCTGACCTAAAAGAATAGGTACTAAAAAAGAGGCTGGTACTACTAACCATTACAATTGAGAAGCGGATCTAACTGTACTGAGTACGTAGGCAGTGGAAAAGTGAGCAAAATGTTCAAACGTGGATTTGAATTCACACGTCTGTCTCATCAAAACCTCAAAACACTGGATTGGAGAAAGTCTGCATATTCCGGTTAGATAAAAAAAAGTAAATTAATTGATTAATAAAACCTCACATATCATTAAGATACCCTCTTTGTTTTTTGTTTTTTGGGTACCAAACTTAGCACCAATAACTAAAGACCTTTAGAACAAAATCCAGCTATGAGAGTGGAGGCATTTTACTTGTTGTAAGTGGTTTAAACTGAGGGGATTTGCAGTAGTTGCTTACATTTTTTTACTGGACACTATATAAAGATCAAGGCACGGGCTGGAAAGAATGAAGAAGCAGGTTAGTCATATCTGCTTGTTTGTTTTATGATCTACGCTATAGCTGGCTATCTTTGACATCTGAATCAGTTATACCGCTGTTATTTATTTCAGAGAATGAATAAAGTCTCATTCTTGCCTTATTGCATCGTTTTCTTTGTAATGCTATGATGTGACTAACTGTATGTTAAATTTAAGTTTCACATCACAACTGAAATGAAAAAGACAGTTCTTTTGTGGTTACTTTTTTCTAAGCAAGAAAAACTACGTCAAATTCCACTGTATTCTGTGGTGAAGCAGCAGAAGTGTGGGGAAGCGGTGGCTGTCGCCTGTAAGACGTGCAGAATGCAACAGCCGTGCAATGCTGTTTCGATAGAAGCCGACAGAGCAAACTGGGTGCTGTTTGTTTTTCACAGTGGTCAGTGAGATAAAGAAAACTTTTGATGGATAGAATTTCAATTGAAAATAGGAACTGCCTTTCAGAGAAATCTCATTCAATCTTTGAAAGCCCTACCAGGAAGTAAAACCAACTAATTCTCAGAATAGTCTGCTGAGGTCTGCTTGTCTCTCCTTGGTGAGGTACAACTGCTTTTTATAGGCATAAGCAATTTTAGGAAATCTTTTAAAAAGGAATTTCTGAGCCCAAACAAACAAATAAATACATTTTAATCACACACATATTCAGAATGGACAAAGACCTAATCACCAGCAGCAAGTGAAAATTGAATGAAAAAGGCCTTGCAGAAATATTTGTACCACCTACCATCCTTTTACATGTAGTCACATTAAAACCACACACCTTCAATTTTTAGTTATTTATTTACTATAGCAGACAGTGTTAGATTTATGCTCATTCCTCAAAATCAATCAGATTGGAGTTTCTGCAAATATAAATGAAAGAAATCTTAATGTCCGACAATCAGTAAAAAATGATAATTCAACACATTAAAACCTTATGAATAATTAATTATATATACTCATAAAGCTGTGGGTTTTAGATGTTTTTCTACTTGCTGGATATACAGAGAACGTTTCTTCCAGGATTCAGCGCCAACATTCTTAATTCTTAATAGCTCCTCTCACTGCAAAAAGCAAAAAAAGCACTTCCACATTATGATGCTGACGCCACTATGTTTCACTGTCAACATGACTTCCTCGGTGGCATTTAGTGTTAAGTGTTCTGTAGAAACCTTTTTTGCAAAAGTCCAATTTTTTTTCGTCTAATCATGATAAATTTTCTGACATTTTTGTGACAGGTTTATATCATTTTTAAACAATGGGTTTGTTCTTGCTGTTCTTAATGAAGTCCAGATTAGTTTTAACAGTTGCTCTGACTGTTGACTCTGCAGCTCCTCCAGAGGTAACCTTTTTGCCACTACTCCGGTTACACCCCTCTTGCTCATGCGAGGACAGCCATCTCTTTGTAGGTTTCCATGTGTGCCATACTCTTCACAATTTATTGTGAAACAAAAATGTTTAAGGAAATGATCAAAGTTTAGGAATTTTTTTTTATAACCTTCATCAACAGAACTTTAAGTCAGACATGTTGAGTGTCCTCTGTAATCTTAATGTTGCTGTTTTGTTCTCTGACAAAACTCTAAAGATGCAGAACATCTGGATTAGTACTGAGATTAAATTACAGACAAGTGAACTCTGTGTATTAAATATGTGACTTAAGGGAGTTGACTGCATAGGATTTTGTTTCGGGGTGATGAATAAATACAGCTAAAACATTATCATTTTGAAGATCTTCAGATATATTTGACAATTAAAATATGCATAACATGTCAAATTCATCTTCATAAGGACTAAAGTATAAAACGTTCACTTCAGCTCTTTGCCTCAAAAACAGGTAAGAATAACTTAAATATAGTTTGAAGATATATAAACTTAAGATATACACAACTCCCAAAAATATCAGTCGTTATGTTCATAAAACAGACTAATGATGGGTGTTTAAGCTGAATTAAACCTTTGCTTTCAGGCATAGAAAAGGGCTCATTTACCCAGGATTGGCTTGGAACCAAGAGAACACATACATACACACACATGCAAAAACATGCATTATGATATAAGCTCCACTTTGGTGAAAGGACGTTGAAACTCCCTTTTCGTCGACCCCTCTTCTCTGCAGCTGGTTAACGCCCTGCTCCATCATATTTTCTTGCTTCTGCTTATAAAGAGCAGAAACCACAGAACCCAGCAGATGCTTTTCATCAATAAGCCCTCTATTCTTGCCTTGGTCCAGAACAGTGGACTCCCTGATGGGGTTCCAGCACCTGGTCTCTGGTGGACACACCATCAGAGGCTGGGCGTTTGCAGAACTGCTCCTCAAACCTGTCACACCTGAATAAACCCTGAATAAACCACATGAAATGGTGGAAGAACCTGCAAGCCTTAGATCTGGGGGAGTCTGGCCCTAAAGATGGTGGCCAGGCGAGCCATGAAAGGCTAAAGAGCTGGCTGTGCAAACAGGCTCCTCAGGTGCTGGATTACTGTTTTCATTAAAAGGAGAGAAGAAGAAACTGAGCCGTGTATAGGAGATGGGGGAGGAAGAGATGGAGGAAAACACAAGGGGAAAATGATAGAAGTTATTTTAACAGCTGCTTCGATTAGAAGCAGAGAAGGAAGCACTGCTGTAATAAACAGAGGAACATCTATACCAAGCTGCTGACTATGCAGTATTTAAAAAGCATTGCCAGTGTTAGAGAAAGGACTTTCACATTAATTACAATCTACATTAAAGAAAAAAAGCTCCAAAGAGCTTTGGACACAAAGAAAAATTCGAAAAAAAAACGTTAACATCGTCATATTTGTTATTGCATTAAGTCAATCACTGAGTTAAAATAAATGACTCTACATCGTCAGCATGACGTAAACAGATGGACTGCTTTCAAAAAATTATCAATGAAGCAAAAAAAAAAAAACAAACAAAAAAAACAACATAAAAACAGTGAAGCCATTAGAACCAACCTGTTACATTATGAGAGACAAACACCATATGCCGCGTGTGGGAAGTGTGAAGGGGAAAAACAAACAGAATTTCAAATGTAAACCAGTGTCCTTTCAATACCAAATATTTTTAAAATTGTGGTTTAAATCCACGTTTACATCTTGATGAAGATCATATCAGTACCTTCATTTTTCAAAGACAGTGGGGATAAAAGATTGAGTGAAGGATTTTCTTCCTAACAGGATTTATCTTCTGATTAAAACAAGGAGACTTTTGGGGCTTTCAGTGGTCACTAAATTTAGAGCCTCCACTGATGTATTTTTGATCCCATGTCTGTTGTTAACCGATGACTTAGAGAGTAATCTATCATTAACAACCATCATCCAAAACCACAGAGTAGCTTAGTATGATTAGATATAAAGGAAAAAGCAGGCAGGTTCAGACCTATCAGAGTTTCAAACCACATCTCTAGATGAGTGATGATTTTATCAGATGGAATAGAAGACATTTAGGTACAGCAGTTACTTCAAAAAATAGAGCTTTTTTTATAACAAAACTGCTGGATCCGTAGCTATCAGATGAGATCATTCATAGTATCTGTGCCTTACCTTTCAAATAAGGGATTCATTCATTAGGTGGTAACGAGTTTTCCAAACCACCCTAACCCAATTTTCAAATAAATTACTTTCTAAACCTGATGACTGATAACGCCACCTTTAGAAACCAAGCAGTGTGTCAGATAAATGGAAATGACTCTTCTAAATTGGAAAAGGTTGATTTTGGTCAATTTTTGTTTGCTAATTATTTTTCAGTTTAAAAAAAAGAGGAGAATTTCCTAACAAAAACAGCCCAGCTATGGTCATAACATAATAATTGGATTTAAGTTCAGAGTTTAACCATTTTGAAACCATTGGTCATTTTTTAACCATTTAAAAGTGGACTTGCTGTTTTTCAAGTTTACTTTATCTGGAGACCAGGAGCTGATAGCTTTACTTTCTCCCTTAAGATCTTCTGCTAGAGAGAAGAATCCATGGATCTACCAACTACAGCCAGATTTCTAGGTCCTGAACCAAAGGGGCCAAACACCATCACATCACCACCTCTATGTTTGACTGAAGGCATGATGCTTTTCCCAAGTACTTTTTTTGTTTTATGTTATGAGAATATTACTCTCCCCAAAGTTTTCCTGGGATATCTAGGATACTTTCTGCGGGACAGGCCTTTGTGCTGATGATCAAGATCACTGACTTTTAGCTGAGACAAGGAAGGCCTTATGTGAAGAGATCTATAATGGAGCTGCTGCTTTTTCATGGGTTATAAGAGCTTTGCTGTGTGATATATAATTATCACTGACCAGTGATGCACCAGCGTGTTGCACTGTGATCTCACCTGTTGGATGAGCCTCAGCTAAAAATAAATTAAATAAGGTGTAAATTGAGTCCGTCTTAACCTGCTCTTCAGTGTGGATCCAGATCACGTGAGATTTTTTGAGAACAATTGATGCAGATTCAATGCCACCTTTTTCATTTTTTTTGATAATGTTTATTTAAGAGGTAATTATTTTTTTAGATTATTGGATTAGGTTATGTGTTTAAAAGTTCATATGAACATTCAGATCTTTTTTTATATGTGATGCCCTCTTAGACATGTATGTATTTTAAATCAAACTGCATCCTATGAGAGAGCTGCTTTTTCTGGTTTGGTTTTAGGTTTGTCACTGATGTAGAAAAGTTAGAGGAGGTTAAATAACCCGGACTGATTAAAACAACAAAAAGGTCATAATAATAAAATATTTCCCATAAGTTGAAGTTATGAAAGATACGTATATTATACAATGAAAATTTAAACAATAAATAAATCAATAGTTGCTAAAAGCAGCAAGAGAAACATCTGTAATACAATTTGTTGGGTTGCTATATCATGAGTTATTATTCTAATTAAGGCTAATCAAAACCATTTGGACATAATCTGTAAACCATTATCACTTATCTATACATATGCGTTCACAGGACAAAATTATCCTTAAACTATAACATAACCTGACTCCCATGTTTAGAACCCTAATAATTTAATTTTCTCTACTTGTGCTGAGCAGTTAGTTTGTAATTATCATTTAACCTCTGTTTTTTCAAGCTACAACCCATTAAGGCAAATACAGTTAAAACTAAGAAAATACTTAAAAGCACACAAGAACTAATAAATTATATAGGCAGCTAAGAAAAACACTCATTGCTATTTAATTTGTTCTGCAAGTATTTAATTGCTAACAGCCCTCTAACAATAATAACAAAACATTTTTTTCTTATTTGTCTTAGCAGTGGACAGAGAGCTGGGTTGATGTCACTGAGCGGCTCCATGATTCATGTTGTGAAAACAGCAATTTCCTGAGTTATTTTTACTTCCCTATTATCTGCCTTTTTATTTGCCTTTGTGGTGGCACAGGTCTTTGTGGAGGCTCGGTCAAAACAGAGCCGAAAGACAAAGTAAGGCCGGCAGGGAGAGAGCGGATCTATTAAAATCCATATCTAAATATGTATTTAAATATATTAACAACAAAATAAATCAACAAAATAAAACAAAAAGACCTAAAATTAACAAACGAGAAGGTTTGTCTGTTTTTTATGACTATATAACATTAGCACATGAATTTAAGATTCTACTTAACTTTAGGGTTTTGAATCTAGCTGTTGTTTGTCTATGTTTTACTCACTGCAGCTGTGAATGCTGCTCAGCTTGGCCTCGTTCATGAGTACTTATCCATGCTGACTTTGGATTGGAGCCTGAAACACTGCACACCAGGATACTTACTGAACTAGCAAGCTGTGATGGGTTCACTTCAGTCCATTGGTCTAAACACCCTGGGCTCATTTTGCTATGCTGGTAGAGCCAGAAGTGCTGCTGAGATGTATTAAAGCCAAATGTGGTGATTACAGTACCTTGCAAAACTACTCACACCCCTTAAACGTTTTTTTTTTTACATTTTGTCATGTTCCAACCACAATTTACAGAGTATTTTATAGAGATACTACGCGGTAGACCAACACAATGCAGTGCATAGTTTTAAAGTGGAAGGAACATTATACTCAGTTTTCAAAAATGTTCACAACTAAAGATCCATAGCAAGGATTATTATGTTTTTTTGTTTTTATGTATCCAGCCCCTTTATGAAAATGTATTTTTCATAAATATGTCAAATTTGTGCTTGTGGTTATCTCACTTCATGTTAATGGTGAAAGAGAAAGCCATAAGAGGATCGATTAGCAGTTTACCACAAACCATGTGGAACCAACACAAGAAATATTTCAAAGAAAAAAAATACTCAATGAGACAAAAGCTAACTTTTTAATCTGTAGTCCTTATGGTGTACGAGGCAGAAATCTAGCATTCCATGTCCCCCTAAACCCATCATAACTACGGACAAGCATGGTGGTGTTAGCAGGATGCTTTCAGGTTGGAACAGACAGGCTGGTAAGGGTCAATGGAAAAACAGACACAGATTAATATAGGTCAAGCATGAAAAAAAGTCTTAAAGAGGCAAAAAAGACCAAAGATTAGGGTGTGCGTTCATGTTCAAGCAGCACAATAAGATTAAGATTCAGAAAATATTAGATTGGCAAAATCAAAGTCAAAAATCAAAGTTGAAAATAAAAAGAATGTGCAAATATTTTGACACTAAATTTAAGAAAATTGCAGGAGCAAAAATTCATCCATGGGGCTTAGGACATTTTTTTTTTTTTAAGGATTTGTATTGGTGACAATTTTTCTTTCATTTCCATCAGAAAAGCTGAGCTTTTATTTGATCCAGATGATTTGTTTTTGTCGTTCTCACTGTTGAGATTCTGACTTTCACATGTTACAGACTGTAGGGGAGCTTATTTTCTGATTATATTGGACCTCAACACACCCACCAGCTAGAATAATGCCCCATCACTAAGGCGGGGTAAAAATACTCAACCCATATAACAGTAGCAGGCGGGCTTTTATTAAAGCAGGGCAGCCAATATCAAGCCCAAATAAAACACACTCTGTAATTAAGTAGTTCATAAAAAATATTGCTTTGAGTACAATGTTTCTGGTATAAACTGCAAGCAGATCTTTATGTTTTTTCTGTTAAAGGTGTTTTCTGTGGCCAAAGAGGTTGCATCATAAATCACCTTAAAAGGTTAAGCTCAAAGGATCCAAAAACCACAGATACCTGAGGGGTTATATGCAGAATGTTATAAGTGAGATAAATGTTCTTTTGGTTATTAGAGGTTTTTGTTTGGAATGATTTTAGAGTAAAAAGAGGAAGAAATTATATTAAAGCAATAATTGTTTGAAGATTATTTAAAAAGTAAAAAATGCAAATGCCATCAGTGGCTCCTCTCATTCAGAATGCATTTCAGTAATTCAAGTTGTCACCTAACACAAGACAAACACAGTTTGGAACCGTAAAGCTAGCAAACTGAGTGCTCCAACTTTGCTTAAAAAGCCAAATACTCTGCACAAACATCTGAGTTATTACCAAACTTTAAAACTCTGGCTTTTATTGATAATCTATCAAGAAGCAGACTGTGGGACAAATTACAAATCTTGCTAAATTGAGTTTCCGGAGTAGCTTTTTGAATCAAGTTTTACTTTTAAATGAAGCCTTATGCATAAATTTACTGAAACGTTTGGACATTTTTTTATTAAATATGTGATCCCTATGAGAGGGAAGGATGGAGACCAATTATTTAATAATAATTTATTTTGATTACATATTGCTCCTACTAACAAAGCATTAAACAGTGCATTAAATACCTTTACTTCATAATCTAAAAATGCCGTTATCATGTGTTGGTTGTCTTCTACAGTCAGGCCCTTGTGCTGTCTGTAAGGTTGTTTTTTTTCTCCATGTCTTTGATCATGATTCTACACCTGCTGAGTTTGTGGCTAAAGAGAGGACAGCTGCAATCTGTCACAAAACTAGGTGCAAATTGCTCCCATGTGCTGGAGTTGATGGGTGTTCGCATCTGAATGTATTTAGTGCAATCTGCATAATAAATCTGGTGTAGAAATAAATCAGATCAGCATGCAAAAAAATGCAAAGGGATGTGTAAATTGATTTATTTTACTGTACGATTCAAACAGAGATGGATACTCTTGTTTGTGGTAAACTCTATGAAAAAGGAAAAAACCAACGAGTAGAAACAGGCTTTTCCTCCTTTACTTTCTCTTCTTATTCTCCCCATTCATTCACCAGTCATATCTTCACCTCCTTCTGCGCTGCAGAGCAATAAATCTTTACTACAGAATCTATTTGTCTATATATAAATGCCTGCTTTGTACTGGCATAACATTTATGCAAATACTTTGCTGTTTATGCAATAAATAAAAAAGATAAAGATTTACTAAATATTTTGGCAGGAGAGGATTTATGTTTAAGGTTCTGGTGCTTGATGTTGATGTGATGTGAAAATTGGTAGGGAGGTTAGTCTCAGGGTTAGTTGAATCGGAGGCATTTGCTAAAGTGACATCATTTGAAGATTACAAATAGACCCTGTGACAACAAAGAGTGAAACATTATAGTGGTTTTATTTAACTAAATGTCTTTAAAAAAAAGACTAAACAAAACATGGCAATAATGTTGCAGGGAACGAGACAAACATGTCACACAAACAAAATGTCAATTTATTCAAAGCGCTGCATCAAAGATGCCTGTCGGTAGGTTGAGAGACTCTCTATGCTGAAGATGAGAGGACATGATGCATTTGTTTCTTCCTGGAAACCCTCCTGTGGTGCCACAGTGGTTTTTCATTGTTTATGTCCCACTAGGCTTGTGAGAGGGGAGCTAATTAACAGGAGAGCCTGCAGGTGGAACATACTGGTTTTTATGGGTCCCAGAGGAGACGAAATGGAGCAGAAGGCCAAAGAGGCTGACCGAACCCAGCAGGAGAAAAAGGGACGACTGCCTCGGGTCACAGGATGACACTCATTACTGATCTGGTGCAGCAAGATGGTGCAATTAGCCAGAGGAAGAGGGTTTACAAAGCAGATATAACTACACATCAAGCTTGTAAGATGAGAAAATAAAGACATTGGATTTAAGAGATTCGATTTTATCAGTAAGATTCTTCTGTTGTTTTTTCACAAAAAGTAAAGGGTTTAACAAACCAGACTCTCTTTTAAATAAACTTAGAGTAGAATCCAGTTAAGGTTTGACTAATAAATAAAACCTTAACACTAAAAACAGCACTAATAGCATCATTGTTAGAAACAACCTGAAACATGTTAGATTTCATATTAGAAAGGATTCAATCATAGTCAACTAACCCTGTATTTCAGTGCCAGGAGGAAGCTCTGGATGCCAGCTACATACATCATCAGAGCAGCTGATGGTTTGACTTATTATCACAAAACATTCATATCTTGTAGATCAAGGTTTCTGTTTATGCAAAGTACTCAAAGTTATTCCGAACAAATAATTTAAATGATTTCTGATGTTTATAGAGCAGAGCATCATCTGCCAGATTAGCTATTAGCTGCCTTCATTAGGTTAGCAGCTGGGTGGCAGCTCAAGAACCACTTCTTTAACATAAAGAGTTGGCTTTTAGCATAAACTAAATAACCATTTATATGAGAGATTTTATTTTAACAAGAAATAATTTGGGTTTCTTTAATCAATATTGGCATGTTTCGTTAAACTCCAGTGCAGATAACAAGAGATTCTAAGAAACACTCAAAACAGACGAGCAGTAGGAGTAAAGAATGCATCAAACCACGATCAACTAAACGAGGCCTTCCACTGTTTACGGCCAAAGATGTGTGTGTCGAAAATATTTACTCTCTCGCCAAGAATGTTGATGTCATTAAATGTCCAAATCTCAAAAATGAACACAATCAAAGTTCTACATGAGGGTATAAACACACTACATCACAGCAAACCAAAACACCAAGCCATTCTGTTCTCACACACTCTGATGTATGCACACAATCAAGGGAAACCAGTGCTTGTCTGAACCGACCCAAGATCAAGCCTCATTTGCGCAGGATTAGGTAAACAAATGGTGAAGGAAGTGTTTATAATAAAAAAAGGAAGTAATATGTTGACAGCTGTGTACTTTGTGTTTTTGCTGTGTGTCTGTGTGTGTTCTATTTTCTTAATTGAGGTATTTTATAAAATCAAATAAATCAAAGAGAGCTGTTTAAAATAAACCAAGAGCCTAATAACAAGATTTATTTTCTCAGAAGGAGATGACCATATTTGTGTATGTTTTGGGTTCAGGGGGGGTCAAATAAAAGTTTGCGTGCGGACGCTACCCAGCACCACTTCCTCAAAACCCTAGAGACATCACAGCCAGCTGTAGGGATGTTTCCCTCGCATGTGAACTAACACACACATTTAAGTTGTCTCTTTTTTTTTTATTACTTTTTTTGAAGGGGGGGGTACTTCAGCAAAGCCAACAAACTTTGGAATGCTACAGCATGTGCTATCACAGACAAATTAAAGTGACAAAATGTGATTTATAGTGTCAAATTTAAATTACAAATTGAACTTTTGGAGAAACTCCAGGACCTTTATGAATATAAAATGACAGAAAGCCATATTTGCATGGAAGGTGCCCCAGGCAGTATGGGTGGATGGAAGTTGTCTGCAGAGATCCAGATAAGGAGGCCAAATAGCAGTGCTGTCCTTAGTGGCGTGACACCAGGGGCAAAACAAACCAGCTGTTTTGGGAGTGCCCAGCGAGGCATAAATCAGAGGCTTTGGAGTTCTGGGCACAACAGCCCTACAGCTACATAAACACACAGATGTAGCAATCTATTTCACTTTACACATCGAGTCCAAAGAATATCAGATAAATCAAGTGTGGTTATCATACCGTTAATGAAAACACTGTTAATTCTGCAGCTAACCCCAGGAATGTGATTGGATTTTTGGACTTTCCCATACATGCCCTTATAATTGCCCACCATGTAAAATGAGCTTTTCATCTATTTGATGCAGTTATCTCAATTGTTAAATACAGTTTGTATTCAGTTTCAAAACTTTTTTCAAATACAGTTTAAATTTAGTGATATTCACCTAAAAACTACTGTTAAATTTAGAATAAGAAATGTTGTATATAAAGATTCTCTCTGGGCAATTCAAAATAAACTTTGAACATTCAAATTTAGTCTGTGGTACCACATGCAGTAACATCTTGTCAAAGTATTTACATAGGGAGAAAAATGACACCACTTACATGATAAAATGAAACATGTATGTACCTCAAATGTAGCTATGTCCCTAAAAAATAAAAACCTTATTTAAATAACTTTTTTTTTCTGTTTTAGAAAAAGACATCACAAATTACAGGAATCTGCGAATCAGTGATACTAATGGAAATGGCAACACCTACTGATGATCCGATGGCAGTAGATATAATACAGCTCTTATTAGAGTAGAACATGAAAAAGGGAAAGAAAAACAACTGTGTTGATAAAGCCCGGTACAGTACCTTGCAGAATTTAACTGATGTGTGGATATAGAGTCCTGAACCAATGCCACGGAGGGGCAGGTCAACCGACTGCAAGAGAGAGAAAAGGAATCTTCCCGCTCATAGTTGTTTCACATTAAACTTGTTTTTTGTTAGTCAGTTTATTAGTGTTAGAATTAAATGGAAAAGGGACTAAATTCATTAAGCTCTTTTCTAGTCAAACTTACCAATTTACACTATATACAGTCAAAAACATGCAGACAATCATACGCTGACACACAGATCGTTACTCTCTTTTGGAAGATTCTTTGCTGTCTTGAATTATTAATAATAAATATCTAGAATATCACTATATTTTGATCTACAGGGTATTTCTAGGTTTGTTTTTACCATTTTGTTGGTATAGAAAGATTAGTGTAAACGCATTTACAAAAAGCATGTTTAATAAACAATGGATTACAGATCAAGAAAATAGCATAAAAAGGCCATTTGAAGCATTAAAGCATTAATACTGAATGGTCAACATCTAAGGAGATGAAGAAAGAGGTAAAGAAGCCAGCATCTACAGACAGTAACAAAAAGGGCTCTGACTAAAACAAAAAAGATTTGTTCCCATATATTGCTTGAAGCACAATGTGTACCGTCCGTATGAAGACATTGTTACATAGTCCAACAAGACGTGTCTCCTTCTATAATCATGTTGCAGTACAAATGGCACTTAGGATGAAAGTTGGTCACAAGATGGCATCATAAATACAACATTGACAGACAACAAATTGAGCTTTTTTCAAAATCATGTCATTTCAAATACTTTTTTTATTTTTGTGCATCCTAATAAAGGTGAATAACTAGTTTTTGGGTATAAAAGCGGAAAAAGGTTTTAAAATAATTATATAATTCTGTCGTAAGGAGTTTATGCAATGATAATAGATAAAACTGTTGACACCTCCAAACATTTTGGGTTCACTGCTTGTTTACTTAAAAGCTGGCACAGTTTCATGCTTCCTTTCCTTAAACCAAACAGTTTTAGGTAATGTAATAAGCCCCTTAACCTTGTTTTTCTGCAGTTTTGCCAATAAGAATCTTGGTAATTGTTAACTGAGATGGCAACATCCCCTTAAAAATCCTTCTGAACGGGGTGTGCAGGTGGCGCAGTGGTTAGCGCGCACGACCCATGTACGGAGGCCTTAGTCCTCGACGCGGACGACCCAGG
>JAUZNJ010118512.1:0-19357 GCA_034780135.1 Jordanella pulchra | reverse complement strand
ACTCTGTGTTAAATAAACTTCTTGTTTTCCACTACAACCTGATCCTGCCTCTGCCTCACCACCCACCAAACAACCGCTTCATGACAGGCACCAATCACATGGCTTTAGACCCGAAAGCTAGATTGCAACAAATGTGTATTAAATTGTCAGAAGAATGCCCAGGTGGACAGCACTATAAGACATCAATATATACAAACAATTTGAGGGTAACTTGTCCTTTCAGTTCACACCATCCTGGTACCAGGCTGAGAGAAAGTGAAGCCCATTTTATTGCTTAAATAGCTTAAATACACCCACATTTTTTTCTTAATCTCTCAAAGGAGGCATTAATTTTATTGACAAAAACTTGGTCTCTTCACAAATACAGATTTTTTTCCTCAGCACTTTAAACACAGGTAATGACCTTTAAAAGGTCTAGTAAATATTCTTGGAAACTGAGATTGGTACTTTTCCAACAATCAGGCTCTCTTTTCCTACACAGCCAGGTGAAACAATATTTAACCAAAATTATAAAAGTTGCACTCACAGATGCTTTATGTACAATTATGCAGCGTAAAACTTGTGACCAAAGGCCAAGCAACTTGCAGTAACTCGTAGAGGGAGTCCTACTATGGATATTATCACTTTTATTAGAACACCCTTATTTTTATGAGAGGAAAAAGATATTTGGCACTTTTGGGTCAGTTGTGTTAAAATGACAGCTGCTCCTGGTACAATGTTTACATTAAAACATTTTTGGAAAAAATGTTTCAACTAATTTTGTCCTCATTTCTACAATTATAATAAAGTTACTATAAACACAATTAGAAGAATTTCCTATATTTTTAAAAGGATTTTTATCATGTTTTGCAGAATAATTTATGTTTATTTAGAATAATTGTTAGTAGAGGCTCAAAAAATGTCACTTTTTCTCTTCTGTATTACACATAAATGAGGCAATGTAACTTTAGTGCCCATGTGGAATAATTCGGTGGAACATGTTAGAAAAACAATGGCTGACTTTTTTTTTTCTTTTTCATCTGATTTTTATTCATTATTCAGTGACCATTGTGGGTTTATCTTTAAATAAACAAGAAGTTCAAAGACTTTCAGAGTAATCGCCGTGATGATACTCTTCCAAACCTTAACATTTTAAGGAAAAAGAGATTTTCAATATTTTTTTCCAAACAATTCGCATGTTTTTTTTTTTTTTGGTATGAATTTAAATACTTTTTTTTGCAACCCTTGTAATATTTACTTTGCCTACTTGCGGTTTATGAAAGATGCTGCTTTGTCAGTCTTAAACAAAAACCCACAAAAGCTGAAAATCTGGACCAATGATTCTGGACCATAAGGACATTGTGAACTTAAACTAACAGAGAAAGGAACAATTATGCTATAGCAGTGGAAGCTACACACGCCATGCCTATGTGAAATTAAAAATCCTTGAACATATATTATTGATTTATTCAGCTAAGCACACACTGATTAAACAACTCCATGCACTAATGTTCAGTCAGGGTTAGCCAACAGTCAGAATGGATGCTTGCAATGAAGCTTATAAAACAGTTCAAAGGCACAAGTTACAAAGTATCTCTATCATGACCATGAAGAAAAATCCTAGAAGATTCCTTGTAAAGAACTGTTATCCTGATGCTCTAACACGTGCTCTGTTTGTCCTGCACATGTCCTGATCCCAAAAACAGATATATTATAATCAGTCCAAGCTAAAAGTTTTTGATCCACCCTTAGTGGTACTTTCACTTTTGAGGTCTTCAGCAAAATTTTAGATTTTTAAAGAGGTTCTAAATATACCTTCTTTGACTACTTCTGTGGCGTTCAGATATTAAAACGCCACAGATATATTTCCATTTCATGAGCTAACACAAAATATTGCTTTGTAGTATATATACATGTAAAGGGAATGAAAATTAACATATATGTTAAGTCTTTGCATCAATGCCAAGCAGTAAATTATCAAACACAACCTACTTCTGCTGACATCTGATGATACTGTGTTCCAATAAATAATGAATTATAAAATTAGCCTCCAGACAAATCAAGTTTTGAAGAAGTTAAAATCTGAATTTGGTTAAAACACACCACCAAAAGTGTTGAGCATCTCAAAAAGCACTCTTAAATCTCTTTTTGAAATGGCAAAAGAATGGCTTCCTTAATTGTAAACCTACCAATATATGATCAATAACCTAAACTAATTGGTCTGAAAAGGTCAGCATTAATCAGAGAAGCTCTCATGGTAACTATGGACTAGAGGTGAAATTATCAATATCTGTAGACTTAGTGGTGATACACACCCTTCTTGTTTGAAGGTGAAGCTAATCTTTATTGTCCATTCAGTTTAGTTAATAGCACTCAAACTCAGATGCAGCATTGACCGTAAAGCAACAATTGACACCAGAAGAGAGAGAGACTACCAATTTAAAAATCACAAAACCATACTTCAAAAAAGCCTTCAAATCTTAAGTAAAGACCAGAGGTTACCCGCCCACTTTCTCCTATTTATGCTTTTTTGGCACTCTGAAAGCGTACATGCAGTTTGTCACCATTGGCCATTTGGGCTTAGACTTAAGCACCAGATGGGTCTCAAACTGAGAGGGGGAAATTATATGTTTAAAGATGTAAGAAAAAAAAAAAGCCAAATGTTTTCACCCATCTGTTTATTTTAAACTTGATACACAAGTATGGTCTTAGCCTTAAAAATCATATTATCTAATGAAGTATTCAGAATGCATGCCATAAAAAGTAATACAAGAATTGATATATCAATATGGCAAAGTAAATATGTTTTAATTTATAAGAAATGCCTATATGAAATCTTAACATTAAAAAGTGTCCAGTAAAAGAGTTTTCCCATCACTAGATAATGTTAAAAGGCTAAGACCTTTTTAATTTTGCATGTCTGGATTGTTCCAGATTGGTATTATTCCTTAAAAGTTCATTAAAAACGTATTCATCTTGAAACTGTCATGTTGGTTTTAAAGATCTTAGCCCACATGCAGAAAACCACAGGAGTCACGCAGTATTTTAAAGAGTTCATTTCTACGTTGAAAACAATAAAGTGAAGGGGTCTTTGGCTCTGGAGGGAAAAAACACTGAAATGCCTGCACCTTTGAGAAGGAGAGAGGTGGTAAGTTCAGGTACAGGATGAGGAAGGAGGCCAAGTTGATAATTATGGAGAGCTTGATGGATTTTGACTTTGATAGAGGGTGGACAGACTGACCGTACCTTAAGGGAGCGTTGGAGAGTGTGACTGCTGTCCAGTGAATTGCTCAGGAATCCGGTTTTCTGTTCAGGTGGGTTTGTGGATTGGTTCCAAGGCTTTAGAGAAAAACACCACAGGGACTTGAAATTCATAGGAACAAATGCTTACTAGATCCACCTTGGAGCGGCGTGGATCAATCTCTGAAAGGTTGGGGTAACCTTCAGAAGAAACGCCGTAAAAAACAATGGCTCACTACAGGGGACCACAAAAACTGCTAGGAATGCAAATCTCACTCAGGAAGGATCTGGATACCATGAAGGATTGACACTCTGGCCCTGAAGTGACAGCAGTCCTCCCTCTAAATGCTCCCACTAATTGTTGATCAGCTGCAGGCTTGTCAGGGAGCCACTCCAACCAAAGACTGAGACTCCATCTAGTGGGGGAAAGGAAAGGGGGAAAAAACACAAAGAAAACACCAAAAACCCCAGCACTTGCTAGAAATATTCCCAACATGCAGTCAATGACATATAGATATCTCATTGTTTTAGCGCAGCCATGTGAGATAAAGTTTTCACTAATCAGTATTTGTTTAACATCAATCCAGAACTTATTTGATGGATTGTTGTTCACATCTATTCTATCTTATTCTAATTTAGAGAATGCTTTTAGGCTTCCTAGACTCTAAGACTTTTGTTAAACATTTAAACTTTAGCATGAAGCGAAATGTATTATTTGTTTATTTTTTTCATGTTATACAGTTTGATGTTTGGAGCTAAGACAGAAGGGCTTTAATTGCAAAATAGAGAATATATTGTCTGTATAAGGGAGAAGCATCATTTTAATTTCAGACATCTTTGCATAGGTAAGCAATGTACCATTCTTCACCAGATTAGATCTTTTTATTTTCTTTTTTTAGTAATGAAATGTACTTTAACCCTATGATGCACAACATATGTACACCTCTTCTAATGCACAACATGGGTCAAAAATGACCCGCATTCATTTTCAATGTTAGTGGAAACTTGATGTAGAATTACAAAAGCTGTGCTTGTTCATAACTTAAGAAAGAAAAAATAAAAATGATGATTTTTGATTTAAAAAAAACAAGATATTTACTGCATATCTGGAAAAGTAAATGATAAAATTAATCTATTTCAAAAGTATATCATAGAAACATTGAACCATACATGAAGTAACCTGGAAAATGAATGTGGGTCGTTTTTGACCCAATTTTGCATTAGAAGGGTAGTGATAGAAAAAGGGGTTTTGTTCAAAAAGTAAGAAAGGAAAAAAATAATTAAGGATGTATAATGATCAAAAACAAGTTAATTGAGGAATACCTTGAATACTGAATGATGAAATTAATTTATTGCAAAGATATAGAAGATAGAAACTCAGCCGGGTCACTTTTGACCCATGTTTTCGCATCAAACGGTTAAGCAGAAACGCCACTAAAGGTAACAGAAGTAAAGTTTTAGATCTCAGAGTTTAAAAAAACAGGTGGTTAAAAAGATGGTGAGAGCAGTTCAATGAAATTTTAGAGTCGAAGTGAGCTGATAAACCACTTGTGTTGTTGAGCTTAGTTAACACTGAGATATATTTTTTTCCCATTTGCTGAATCTATGATTAACCTGCATTGGTTGAAAGCTGTGAAGAACTTGAACAGGCTGTTAATAGCAACAAGCTAACCTGAAAGGGTCAAGATAGGAACATCTTTTTTAATCTTCTCTAGCTTTCCCTCTTGGATATTAAAACATTTTTTATCCTTGATAAATGACTTAATTTGCTAAAATCTTCTTGCATTAAACTATGATTTTACTGTTGTATTCTGTTTTCAAAATGATTTAGAACAGAAAGAAAAACTTCCTACCATAATGCTATTGTAGCTCACACACACATCTTTAGATCTCTTACTGTGAAATTTCATTTCATCAATGCCAACTGATCTCTTCTCCTCAACTCTTGTCTTTCAGGGTATTGATCATCCATGTGCTTTTTACATGTTTTTGTATTACAACCACAAAATAAAACGTATTGGTTTTATGTTCTAGACCAACATAAGGTTCATACTTTTAAAGGCAAGAAAGTAATGCAATGCTTTCAAAGCATTTAACAAATAAAAGTGTGAGAAACATGGCAGATATTGATAATCAAGCCTCCTGAGCCAATATTTTTTATAACCATTTAGCGAGTGTAAATGTTTTGGGCCAAATCTACACTTTAAGAAACTGAAATTTCTTTTACACTCTTTTCTTTAAGCACTCCTGAGAATTATTTAGATTTCATGGAGAGTGTTTGTGAACATCAAGTTTCAAGTCGATTTAAATAATATTTTTAATGACTTGTAAAATTAGCTTCTAAGGATGTAATTTTAAGAGAAATTCACAAATTGTAAGATTTTTCTTCAAAGTTTGTCTAAGATGCAAGGTTAAAAATGAAAGGCATTCATATTAGGCCTTAAAGCTTTGAAGGTGAAGAAATGTTTAGAGTAGTGAGAAGGACCTTTAGTGAGCCTGAGTGTCTTAACCCTGTAACACCAAGTATATCATATTTGATACAATAGTTTTTGAGACCTCTAATTCATCAATGTGATATTCTTTAGGATATTGAAAAGCCTTATGTATACAATCAGACAGATGCAGTAAACCGAAAATACTTTATGAATTGAACAGAAATGTCTAATGTTTCACAAATAATACCAACTAAAACTCCAATGTGCAAATTAAACTTTTTTTTATTTTGTTAGAATGTTCAATCAAGCCTCTACAATGTTCAGTCATTGTCTACATAAGACAAGGTAAACAACCTGGATTAGTATTTGCTGTAGTACAAGATGTCAGTTGCCATAGCCTCAATGTTCATCTAGATCAAGGATGTCAGAATCCAGGCCGAAAGGCTCTGTGTCCTGCACCTTTTAGATTAGTCTCTGCTAATCAAATAATTAGTCTTTTCCAAGACTCGTGAACTTAACTTTAACTGATAGGTAATTAAGTCGGTGTTTTGGACCAGAGGGGTATCTTAAAGTTGGGGGATAGCGTCCCTCGAGGACTTCAGTTTGACATCACTGACCTCAAACACCTGAACCTAACGGCTGAATTACTTCAGGATTTGACTCAGCTGTGCAGGGAGGTAACCAGCAATTCATTTGATTCAGGCCCCTTGGGGGAGGAATACTTTTGAGGAGTAACCTTAAACACCTGATCTTTCTCTCTTTTGAATCCAACACTTATCAACACTTTTTACTTTCCAGGTTGGTTTGTAAAATTAGAGATGAAGATGCATTGATCTGCTCAGCCACACTGTCTGCCTCTGTTTACACATCGCAGGACCAAATGTACCAATCAGCGCTCCTCTGTTCTCCTGACATAGTTGTGCTGACAGCAAGTGCTGTTCCTCTTTCTAGTTTGTTTTTTCTGCCTTTTTTTTCTCTATTTTTTTCCAATTCAAACTGCTTTATACAAGTAGGCAATCGCAGTAAACTGTTTACAGCAGAGTACACATCACATGAAATACACAAATTGAAATACTAACATTAACAAACATTTAAGGCTTTGGTCATACTGCTGGTCTTAATGCTCAGGTTTAACTTTTTGTTGGGTTTTTTTTTCTCAGATCCCATGATTTTCCTCTATAATTTATTTTTCATTGGTGCCTAAAGTTTTTCACTACTACTGATTCAAGTGTAGACCAGTAAGTCTGTTACAAAAAAATGTGTAAATTGTATAAAAATTAACAACACTAAGGACACTTCAAAAAATGTGACAGAAATCCTTAGTGCTTCCTGTCATGTATTACTGAATAATTAAATTAAATAATTAATTTAATGTGACAAACAGTTTAAGTTCCTCAGTGGGGAGAAAAAAAATTCATTTTCATATTTACAGCTTTTAGAAAACACCAATCTGAGTCACATTACCTCTGGTAACTGATTAACTAGACAGTAGTCTAACAATTTATCTTAGGGTCATATAAAGTTCAGCAGTGACTGTGAAACTGTCACACTCCCACACAACAAGAAGACAGAAACCTATGTACTGAATATGACTGGCATTTAAGCTTTGCTTTGAAGTTAGATCATTTCCAATCCAAGTAATCATTTGGTTTCAGTAAAACATAGGTTTAAGTGGAATAGATAAATTAATCTGAATAATAACCCTTTAAGGGAACTATGCAGCCAAAGGGTCAACTCTAACATTTTAAAGAAAATAGTCTTTTTATCTCTCAAAAGATCCACATTGGTGTTTTTTTTTTTTAATACAGCCTTGATTTTACATGGTAGCACCACTCCTTGAGTTCATGATCATGTCTCAACAGTAAATGAATCATCATTTCATCTAAATATACTGCATTACAATGTGTACAATATGTTCTTATTGTACAATATTTTAGCAGAGCTCTTTAAAGATTGTGGTTATATTGTGAAAAAAATTGTTTTGCAAGGTGCTTTATGGTAAATGGTCTGTACTTGTATAGTGTTTTTTCAATTTAGGGGAACCCAAAGTGTTTTACACCACATTCAGTCATTCACCAATTCTTCCACACATTCATACACTGGGTGTGTCTATAATAAAATGCATCCAAACATAAAAATCAAGCTGAAGCTATACGTTTTCCTGACACTTTGCCTCAACTGGCCCAGATCAACTTGTTCCTCCAGATGCAGTATGCCAAAGAGCCATAGCTAAAGGCAGAGATCATTTCTAAGCAACTGAAGGTTTACCTCTAGACAATACAAAAACAAATCGTAAGTCAGCTCTGCTTAATCCACTTCTTTAAGAAAAAAATGAGAAGTTAATACAAGTCAATACACAGTACTCCAAAATGGCAAAAAATTAACTATAGAAGAAATATGTTAGAGAAAGGCAGCATGGGAACAGTAGAGCTGCTGGAGGAGGTCCCCGTCAGGCAGGGTACAGGTGGATAAACAGCCCTTTGGTAACAGAAGGAAGACCACACATGAGGAGGAATCACTGCAGATTGGCAATGGAAATAAGCTAACAGCATGTGAGACAGTAAAACACAGTGTGATGATCATATTCAAAGGCCCTCAGAATGGGATTTTTATAATTTAGAAACTATGCAGAAAAAGATTACCAAAAAAACAAACTCATCTTAAGTGTTTAAACCTAAACAGGAGTTTTAAATCACAACATTGTAAATCAGCTTGGATCAGGTAGGAATGTATGATCAAATCTCTCTTTGACTGGATTGATTTAATTACATAGTTCTGCGTATAACTTGGATTTGTAGGTTTTGTATTGTACCTAGAGATTAGATTTGTTGTGAATTGAAGGAATATGCTGTAATTATTTTCTTTTTACATTTAAACCATTGGTGACTGTTCAAGCTGTCATATCCTACAATTATGTTTTAGTTCTAGTTGTCTTACTACAATTATTACATTATTCTAACAGTTTTAGTTCTAATTGTCTTTGTTAGTGTGTGTTCTCTTCATCTTTCAGCAGGGCGACTTTTTGACCTCATGCTTTGAACTCACAGAGAAACAAACGGAGAGCGTAGATCATCGGGTCCTCTCCAGCAAAATACAACAATGGAAGGTGTACATGCATAAGACCAACAAGAAGGGGAAATACCACAGTATAAATACCCTAGGAGTGCTGTGTTTGAACTAATAGTGTTGACTGACTGAGGTGGTTCTGGGTTGGAGCTCCACAGAAGAGTGATGACAGTAAAAGGAACAAGCAGAAAGTTCTGTTCACTGTGGGTAAGGGCAGTTCTAGAGTTTAAGCAAGTGTACAATGGAAAGTTCTCCATCCTTTCTTTATGTCTTTTTACTAAAGGACATTATTCTGTTTAAGTCTGATGTTTTGTCATTAACAGAAGAAATAAAGGCACTATGTAAGGGGTTAAAGTTCATATGTTTCAAGTTGCTAAAATACCTGCAGGTTCATCATGTGGGGAATTTGGAAATTTCTCACATACCCTGGCTTCCAACTTCAGTAAAACCAAAAATAGACTAAAAAATAGTTCACCTTTACTTTTGAAAATTCTTTTTTTTATTTAATCTTTTATCAACTTATAACACATTAAAACTTATTTGGTTAAAATTTAAGTACAGTGTTTAAAATATAAAGTAACATTTCCTCCACACTTCATCCACTGTATGCTTCTTTGAGTAGAACAAAGTAGCGCAAAGAACAATGTGCTGTTTTTTATATTATTATTGTTTGTTTTTATTCTTTGGAAAGTAAAAAATAATAAAGTAAAAGATAATAAAGATTTATTCTATTCTATTATGGTGACACATTGCAATCTGTTGTGTTTCCTTATATTAAAAAATCTGTATGATTTGATTGAGTTCACTTAACTTTTAAGTTTCTTGAAATTATTTGAATAGGTTTGAGAAGACTACAATGCACTTAGAGATGAGGAGTAGAGTCTTTTGCTAAAGGATTTTTTGCAAAATGCAAAAACCACCATGATCTTACTCACAAGAGATTACCAACATAAAACTGGTACAATGTGGCTGTGAAAGGATCTGACAGAAAATGGGTTAAACAAAAGAATATTTAAGTGCTGGAAGTGTTACTAATATACATTGGACTAGATTGCTCTTAGTAGCATAATGCAATACAAATTTATGAAAACGGAGTGAGAAAATGAAGGAAAATAATTAACCTACAGCATCTATGACATCATATATTTTTGCTGCACAGATTTAAATACACACTAAAATAAAAGTGCATGCATGGTTATTTGCTGATAGACAGGCAGTCTATCTGAGACGTCCTTTGCCTTTTATTTAAATACTTTAAATGATAGGCACCAGACCCTGTATAGATTTAGTGGGTATAATCAATAGATACTTTAAATTGCAAAAACAAAAAATATCAGCATTTTTTGAGAATAACTAAATGAAACTTAAATACTGCCAGTGATGCTTTGAAACATGGTTTGAAAATCTTGTCTGACTTGTTCTAATCTCAACATTCTGGTTCCTGATGACTAACCTGCAGCTGAACTGTAAAAAAGGCCAACATGTAGGTGAGGCTGATGTCAGAAAGGGGCCCAGACTCTTAAGTACTTTCACATGCTCTGTGTGCATCAACAACTGTTGCTAGAGCCTACATGCTAGTCCATTTTTGACACCAGTTAATCTCAGTACTCAGGAATGTAGACAAATGCCCCAAACCATGCCAGTATAATTTAAAAATTGAAGTTCATATATACAAGAACAAATATAAAATAGTCTGAAGACAGAAACAGAGCCAGTAACAGAAATGAACTGTATAAGGATTTTAAACTCTCCATTGATTTCCACTGAAATGTTTTGGGTTTTTTTTTTTTTCTAGTTTTGGAGCAATATTATTTTTTGAGAATCCCATTAAAAAGTCGAATATCAAATAAGTTAAGCACATTGTCTCACATTGACTGTGCGTAGTTTTAAACTAACGTTAATAAATTCGATTGAAGCTCCTTCTAGTAAAAGTTGTTAAATAGCTGTAATCCAGCACACGCTTCTGATTTCCTAGACATCTGGAAAGAACCCCATTTCTATTCTCACACACACACGCATATAGAGAGAGAGAACAGCTTTTTGTAAACTAAACCAGGAACAGTGTTTCATGTATTGTATATATAGTCAACCTTTTTATTTCCTCTAAACGACATCTGTCTATTTTGCTGACAATTATTCTGTTGTGTTGTACTGTTCTTAAGTCTTTGTTACGGGCAGCCGAGGTTGGACACCTTGAATATCTGACCCCTGAAGGCAGAGGCATGTGGTTTATTCCCTTTTTTTTAAAATAAATATGTTAACAACTGATGATGGAATTTGAGGGACAACCATCATATTTGATCATCCACTAGAAATCACAGAGCTGTTCAGAATGTCTCATCTAGGCTGCATGTACTGTTGGTTGTACCACAGCATTACTGACTTTCTTTATTCCATTTCCTTTTCTCAGTGTTTTTTTTTTTTTTTTTTTAAACTCTGTTTGTGTGTGTTTGAGGATATCATAGCAAAGGACCAGTGAAGCGCAGCCTCGTTTCCATGGTATCCACCGGACAACAAGTGTACACAGTGCTGGAGATTAAGACATGTAGGCTGAAATCTGGCAGCAAGCAGGCAAAACGATGTGACTAATGATGGTGCTTCAGAGCGCCAGAACATTCCTCACTGTTTTTCCATGAAAGTACAAGAAAAGGTTTCATGAAGCGACTGAAAGAGACAGATGGTCATAAATATGTAAAAATTATTGTAGGAGATGCATGGAAATGTTTTTTTTTTTCTTTTGCCGTTAGATCAGAATATTTTGATATTCATCTTATACCTAAATGCATAACTGCTCTTTAAGTTGGATATAAAAACAGTAGCTACCTCAGAAAATATATTTTCCTCCTGGTGATTTCTGTAGAAATATTATCAGCTCTGTTGTATAGCACAGGGAATGTCTATACAGCACCAGGGAACCTAAAGAGTTTTACAAAAAAAATAAACAAAAGAATAAAAGCTAAAAATTTAAAACACAAAAATACCTTAAAATTATTATGACAACATTTCAGCAACACATAAAAGATGTATGAAGAGGAAAAATATGTCTACGTCTAAGATGTGATCAGAGTTATTAAAGCTATTTTGTGCTTTTATGAAGGTAATATATGTTTTTCAGGAAAAAATATGTTTTTTTTAGTTCTGAATTCATTCGGGACAAATCTTCCAACTAATTTCAGGTTTTCAGGGATTTTCCCCCAGAGCTAAATAGCATAAATACTAAACAATAATTCTCCTAGTTTCCTTTATGAGCTGAGGTGTTAAAGTGGGTTGAACTTGAAATATTTCATAAATGTTTTCCTGACCAAGAGCAATATCTCAATTAAATAAAAAAAACAATGTTAATATATATTATTTTTAAAAAAAAACAGAAGGCAGGACAGGGATTTCAGGACCAGTGTGATAGGGTTCATCTTTCCTGGTTTGGTATGGGACTCTGGCACTGGTATCTAGATAAGCTGCAGCTGCTTCATGGATTTTTGTGAGTGGGATCCATTAACAATGCCTGCTTTCTTTTCTGCATTGAGCTGGAGGAATTTTAGACACAATTACCTTTTTATATTATGGACCCACAGACTTACTGACTGTGAAGGACTGAGGTCATGTGGTGACACACTAGTGTAGTATTTTGTAACATAAATCAATCAATAATATGCTATAATCTAAACAAGAAGAATCATATAAGTATTGAAACCTTAACATATAAGTATTAAACTTAGCACGTGGGGGGAGTTTGGAACCTTTGAGAAACTCCTAGGGTTTTAGTTTTTTCTGCTTTTGGTTTTACTGATTTTTTAACGTTTCTTTTTGTTAAAATTTGGTGATGACCAGAAGTGCTGTGTTACAGTCCTGCACAGTAAGATGCAATTCAGCCCTGCACAGTTCCAAAAATCCCACCTACTTTTACCAAAGCAAAATGTTTGTTTTGGTTACTCCATTTATGCTTTCAGCAGATATTCAAGGGCCTTTACGACTTTACACATTTAATGAGTTAGCATTAGGTTTTATAGCCTGGTGCAGGGATGGGATTGGCTTGATCTTATAGAAATCACTATCAGCCTCTTGATACCCAGTCTAAACCTAAATATTTTAAAATAGCTGAAAAAATACTTTTTTCTAATCAAGGTTGTAATCTCAGAGAATAGGTATTTGTTTTGATTTTCATTATAAGCTTTTCGTAAAGTAAGTAAACCCTTTTTAACCCCGCTTGTAGTTTTTATTTCTCTAAATAGGCCTGCATAGACAGTTTTAATAGAGGTGAAAAGCAGCATTTTCAATACAGCAAATTATTTTTTCATAATGAAATTACAGCTCTAACTGTGTTTGTTGTGCTGTCAGATTAAAGGTTTCTTCAAACCAAATTCACCCCCAGTTGCACTATGCTGAGTTCTGCAGTGTGCAAGCAAGTAATAGTTACCGTTTTTTGTTGTGCTTTTCACTGAAGAAAACGTTAAGTGCTGCAAGGGAAAGAGAAATAGAACAATAAATGAAAATGAAAATTAATTCATAAAATGAAAATTAAATCACACTGACCAAAGGCTTTCCAAAAAACGTATATTTTTAATTGCTTTTTAAAAGTTTCCACAGAGTCTGCCACATGGAGGGACAGAGACAGGTCGATTCACAGTCTGGGGAGTACACCCTGAAAGGACACCATTTGGTTTTATAATGAGCTCTTCTTGTATTCTTCTCACTGTTGAGTCAAAGAGTCACTCTTCAAGGAAGTAGCATAATAAAACACAACGCCTAGGTTTCTGAGGCTGGTTTTCACAGATGAGCCCAGAGCACATGACACCCTAGGCCTGGTGGATATGTGAAAAAGAGAATCAATAGCACATCCAGTGCAGGACCAGTTGGCGAATCACTCCTTAATGACAGCTGTCTGTGTGTTTGGTAGATTGGTAGTTCCTGGTCCCTAAAACTATCACTGTGTGGAGTGACCTGCCAACCAGTCCTGTGCTGGAAGTCCTGCTGATTCATTCACTCACTCACTTATTGCACCTATCAGGATGGGATTGTTGTTTTTTTTTTTTACTTTATGTTTACACAAGTCAGTGTAACAGTGACAGACGCCTTTGTGTGAGTCACCGAACATGAGTCCCACTGCCGGTGCTGCAACCAACTGAACTACGGATCCATCAACAAGTGATTCAATTCAGTCTGTTCACTAAAATGATTTAAATTCAAGAAAGCAATAATCCTTTTCTGTGTTCGCAATCAGTAGTGGCAGATCAATTGACGGGTTGTTGTTTTTTTTTTGTTTTTTTTAATGGAAAGGTTGTTTTTGTCAAGAAGAGAAACCATAATTTTTCCCTTTTTAAATCATCATCTTATACAGTTGTTTCTCAGTTGTATGGAAGTGGAATGTCCTTAAATATATTCAAGTAAATGTTAGCCATAAACTTAACGACCCATCAGAGCCACCTTTTGTTTCCTTCCTCCCCCTTCCCTAATTTTGGGATATTTACCTCTTTTTTCGCCTGCATCCGTTAGAACTGAAGAAGCCTCTTGGATGACAGGTGAAACATCTTCTAGAAAACGTCATGTCCAGTTGCCTAAACTGAACTTTTCAAGCTTGACCTGACCTGGATGACTGAGAACCTTCACAGATACATAAAAGGGTGTACCTAACAAAGTGGCCGATGAGTGTACATAGATGGTTGTGGTGGGGATGCTTTACAGTGATGTCACTGTTGCTGTGCAGCAGGAAGGTCTGGGGTTCTAGGTTAGGGTTCTATAACCTATACCTGGTGCTGATCCTCATGTATCCATGGCTTCTTTCTGGATATTTTTGCTTCCAACCAAAGTCCAAAAACATGACCGGCCCTTTAATCCTTGCATATATCATTAAAACAGCTGACGCAATATAAATGAATAAATTATGTTTTTGTATTTTTCTTTCTCCCATCAATGGCAACAGTTCCTGTGCATATGCTGCAACAATTCAGCAACACACAGTCACTGCTGTCATTGTTCGTGTTCCCTGTTCAGTGGTCAGATAATGCAGAAAAGGTCGGGTCAGTTGGAAAATGATAAGGCCAAATGGACCAACACACCCATACACACTCAATCGCTTTTGTTGCCACCTTCTCTCTCTCTCCATGTTATTTTTATCAGACTGGAATCATAAAAACCTTTTCATCTCATGAGCCTTAAACAACATCTCCATGCTGGGGTCAAGGAAAGGAAAAAAATCTGTTCACATGCCAGTTGAGCTTGAAACAAAAAGCTTAGGCAGCAACCAGATATAGGTTATATGCAGTACCACAACGGCAGTGGATTTTAATGAGTCTGGACCACAGAGGATGTCCTGGAAATAAACCCCACTGTGCTCCATTTCCTTTGCAGATTTTTTTTTCCTTTTTTTAGGAGGTAAGCCTGAGTGAATGAAAATGGCCCGTTGTGGAGAAAATTGCTTTTTTTTTATAGAATGCATTACAGCAGACTATATGGTCCAGAATGGACTGCTCTGCCTACTCCCACACAGAATTTAATCTTAGCACATTTTGAACATATTTACTGAGAGGTCTGCTGCCTTTTAAGATACATGCTTTTTTTTAAAAATCAGGAACATATAGGCAGATTTGACTTCTCTCCATTTTTTTATTTCCAAAAACAAAAATCCAGACAGTTCTAATCCTTTTTTTTCCAGAACTGCTGACAGATAACAGCTTGAGAAAGAGAACAGCTTTTACAGAAGCAAAGACTCATTCTGTGTTGCACATCAACAAAGACCAACACATCTCTTACTGTGCTGGTATTATGCACAAAGCAGCTGATTATGCTGTAAGACCCATTTTCCTCTCTCTCCTTGTCACAGTTATGAACAGTGGCTGAACCAAGCAAGGCAGATGAAATTTTAAAGTCTAGTAAAGACTTTAAATAATGCATAATGTAGATAAAAATTTAGGTAAGTTCCGTTTGAGTTTACAATTTACATTTTTATTTACATAAACAGTATCTTTTTGTAATATAAAGAACTTAGATAAAAAGATTATTTTAAAAATGACTATGTCACTTGACAAGAGGAAATATATACAGCTCCTTAAAAGTATTTACACTCTTTAATATTTTTCCATTTAATTACATTACAATCAAAAAGTCTTTAAGATGGAATACCCCCACGCTGTAGCACTGGGAACAAAATTATTATTAGTTTGAAACTCTTTTATTCTGACACCCGCCAAAAAAATCCAGAGCAAACAACTTACATCACAAGTATATACATTAGCGCTTTCCCTTTATGCTTCAATATCAAGATAAATACAGATGTTACAATGAGATTTTACACCTACATAACAAAAATGCAGCATGTGCTGGATAGCTGTAATAGCTGGATAGCTGTGATAGCTGGATAACAATGCGATGAAATCACCCTGAACACGCCTTACTGTAGCTTTAAGTAGAGTCTAACAGCGTTATGTTTTCTCAGCAGGGAAGCAGGTCAGAAATTCCTCAAATAAAACCTGGTTGAGGCTTAAAGTCTTGGAATAGTTCAAAGCAGGGTGAGAGAAAATATCTTATTCTGAATATCTGTTGGATATAGGTTATGTCACACTGCTGTCCTACCAAAACATGAACGTCAAACTGAACTGTACATGTGGGCCTCAGCAAAGAAAGCATTTAGGTCGGCAGCAGAAAAACAGGCTAGAAATGATCTATGATCTATGAAAGAATTGGAAAGAAAAATAACAAGGTGGGCAAATCCAGCTGCTATTTTCAACAAGCTGTATAGAGAGCACACAGCAAATTTCTAAATGAGGTTCTTTGGTCATTTAAAACCAAAACTGAAATTTTTAGCCTGTTTAAAACTCCTTGTGACTTAGCTTGAGCCTAACACTTGGGAATACCCTTTTTTAACAGGACAGAAAAACTCATCTATGATGATAGTGAGACAGATAGACTTAAAAGTAGGACAATCCTGAAGGAAAACCTTGCAGATGCTGCAATAGCTTCATCTTCACCTTTAACAAAGATCCAGCTTCCAGCTGGACAAGGGCTCTAAACATAAAAAGAGCAACAATTCAATGGTTTATGTGAAACTAAGAAGGTCGTAGTTAAATCGAAACAAGTCTTAAGTCCAATAGAGAATCTGAAAAAGACTTTGTTTTCTGTCATTCCAAAACAGGTTTGCATCTGTAGCTGCACATCCCATAAAATCCCGATACAACTCTATTAAATTTTGACATCCAAATTTTCTTATGAGATGAGAAACACATGTAGTGTGTTTACTTTTGCAAAGCACTGGAATACATCTCAGAACTATGAATCCCAGAGCCTTATGACAAAAGTCCTGTTTATTGCAGAGGAACTGGGTATCTAAACCTGATTTCCTGAAATATCTAAATCATCCTTCTGTTAGGAGAAAAGGTGTGCTACTCTGTAAGGGAAATTCTTCTCACAAATTGGCTGACAGCGGATTTCGCAAAATAAATCCAGCACCAAGATTTGGAAAGTGGAGAAATTGAAGCAGTTCATTCTGACAGCTGAGGTGAACTTCATTAAACTGCATTAAAACATGTGTAAACGAGAAACTGATTCCTTCGCCCTGATGGGAAAAATCTATTTATCTGAAAGTAGATAATTCAACAGGTTCACATTAGTATTCAGCCATGTACGGAATATCTTATGAAGCACCATCAGCAGTTTGCCTGAAACCTCATTAACTGATAGCTAATATATAACTGTAGCACACTGCACACAATCTGCAATGGCTTCTTTAGAGGGAGGCTTGTAATTTTCTTGTCATGTAGCACACTAAGTTGCTGCGAGGGAACATTCAAAGCTCAATCTCTTTATGCGTCATGCAAAGTGTGTTTTAAGGAGGAAGGGATATAGAGCATGCTCTCGATGATCAAAGTCTATTCAAGAGCAGAGCTGTGCTTCAGTTTCTATTTAGATGCTAGAAGTAATGTACATGAGGCAGCTTGATAGATTTACAAAGCAGAGAGGGGCAGCACCTGCTTCAGGTGAGGAAGAGCTTTATGGATCAATAAACAACTGACTGTAGTGGGACAGCAATGCAGGTTAATATGTTTACAAAAATCTCTTCTTCCTTGTGAAAGCAAAATGAGAGCTTTTTAAAAAAAAGAAAAAGCATTTTTATTTATTTTTTGTATAATACATTGAAGTGCCACAGGCAATGCCATCCTTAACAGCTCTAAATAGAACCTTTTCATATTTAATGCTACATATCATACATTTGTTGTAATTTGTCTATTTTTGATGAATGTGCAAAGTGATTGTTGTTTGCGTCATGTGTTTCAGTGTTGTTTCTGTAACTGACTGACAACCTGTCAAGTGTGAAGCCAAACTCTAGCCTGATGACTAAAGGGATTACCTTCAGTCCCCGCAATCTTAAGCTTCAAAAAGGGAGTTAGGGTTGCCTTAAAGGCTTGGATTTATAGAAGCTTATCCACAAATTCTAAAAGGTAATGGATCCCTTTGATTGCTGTTCAACATGTTAGAATATAATGCAGACAAAACACCCTGAAATGCACCATACATACATAAACACCAGACTCTGCTCCTCTCCTTGTAAAAAGTATAGTGTTTCCAGTATTGCTCACATATCCAGCTGAGTCAATCTCCCTCTTCCTCCCTTTTGGACCCACATAAACACAGAATATATGCTTCTACTATTGTCCCACGGTGTTTACCACGTGGCCGTGGTTCAGCTCTCTGCTCTTATCAGTGTCGGGTAATGTTGGTATTTCCTGACTGCAACCATAGCAGAAGGTGGCACAGGATGAGTGCTGCTTCCTGTGCTGGCACACCCAGCTTGTATCCAGCAGCCCCCATCCATTCCACGCGGCGGTAAGGGGAAGTGTTACGGAGGGGGCTTGTTGAGCTGCTCCCAATTCATACCGCAAGTTCTCAGCCTCCAACTTATGCATCTATTTGCCTGAGATGAAAGATAGCAGCAACATGATGGCAGAGGTGTTAGCTGGAAAAACATTGCAAAGAAAGCCATTGTTCCTCCCTGTCATTCTTTAAGTTGACAGGTATTTAAATCCAGTGCTATTTTTTCATGAAAAGGTGAACATAAAATATGAGACGTTCAAGTCATTGCTAATTAAGCATGAAACTAAAAATAAAATATTTGCTTAATATCCTTCATTAAAGGGATAATTGCTCAGTAAGAAGGACTCTAGTTGAAAGGATTCTGTGCAATATTAACACATTTTCTGTCCGTTTCTGTGCAAACTTCGTTCATCTATGATGTCGTTTCATCTCCTCGGTACAGCCTTTCCCATGGGAAGTGCGCAGATGAAACTTTGGGGATCTGCAGATGTTTGTAAATATCCATGCAAGCCTCTGAAAGCCCAGGAAGACTCACCCTCCAAACATTCTGATGTTGAGCATTTATTGAAGTGGGTTTCTTTGGAAACCATGATCACTGGTCTCTCCCTATGGGTATGTTTTTTGAGCTTAGCGTATGGCAACACATCAGACGTGAAGCTTTTTCTTTCCTTTTTTTTATCATCCCCATCTATAAGCTGTAGCCTAGCTGACTGATTATTATTGCTCTATCACTTTTTTTGTGGGAATCTTAATATTTGCTATGTAAAAATTGCATTCAAGTTCATTATGACTGACTCTCACTTTTATGTCACTTTTATTACTTTCCCTTCATATTT
>JAUZNJ010118501.1:0-19361 GCA_034780135.1 Jordanella pulchra | reverse complement strand
GATTCAATTAGTATGATTGCTTCATTATTGTCATTCAGCCATGTTTCTGTCAGAAATAAAGCATCAATATTATGCTCGGTGATTAAATCATTAAATCCTCCTGCCTCATAGTAAGGCAGGAGGAGCATCACTTGAGAAGGGACTCACCAATTATACTTTGTATGAAAAATCAGAGATCTGAAGTACAGATGGAAACATTATGGCTTTATAAAGCTTGGATTCTTTAGATTTTTTTTATTTTTCCTAACCAGGCTTATGTGGAACACATTTGCAATGTGCCAGCCCAAGCAATTCTAAAAACAGCTAGTAGAAGCTAACTTTGTAATCAACAACCATAATATATCTACTTAGATGAATGATCATACGTTTAATAGTATACTATAGAGAATTTAATAGTACATGTAAGATAGTTTTATTTGAGAAAGTTTGATTGAACATGGGAGAGAGCTTGATTGTGTTTGAGTGAGACATTAAGCATATAGTTGTGTTTTTTTAGAGGTTTCGTCTGTATTTTTAAAAGTAAGTACAACTAAATACCTGTGATTCTGTGAGGGTAAATGAAGACATGTAAGAGAAATTGAAAGTTTTGTCTCATAGGGCCTCATAGGTCTGATAGGTGTGATGAAATATGCAGCGTACAAGACAAGAGGACAATTTAGTTTGTTCCTTTTCTGAGAAGTTTAAGTTTCATTGAACTAAAACTGTGTTTTTACCAGCAAGATAAATTTAATGAGGTTTTTTTCTTGTGTTTTCCGTTGTTTTTTTTTTGTTTTTTTTTTTACAAAAAATGTATTAAACAGTGACCAACCATCTAAAAAACTATAAAAAAAAAAACTCTTTAGCTAAGCACATAGAAGCTACCAATTTGACATCATTTTATAATCCTTACAAATGGTCAGCATCTTGACACTCTCTCCATTACCATTTCTTTATTGTATCAAACACCCAAAATATTTCCCTACATACCATACCAACTTTATTTATAAATCCAAATAATTTAAAACTGGCAGAGGCTTTTTAAACTCACATAAAATGGTGTAGTCAGCCAAAAACGAGGCAACTACTACTTTCAAATCAGAGGTACTCAATAAAAGTTGTGGCGTGTGGTTCTTTACTTTCTTTACTTTGGGTATATAACACATTCTTTAAAAGACATCTCATACCATGACATCCTGTTACAGCTACTCAGTAATCCCAAGAAACTCCTGCTGGTGAGAAAATGTGTCCCCTTGAAAACATGGAGCTTCTACAGTTCCCTTCCTAACTAATATGGCAGCTGGAATTCATAGCAGCAGCCTTCCAGTAGGAGCCACATTGCTGCCAGTACCACCACCCTGTTAACGCCATGCTGGTACACATGAGACCTACAGTGTAGATTAGCCTGTCCAGCCAGACTGACTTCAGATTTCACAGCATATCTGTTTGGAAAGGGACGGACAGAGCCTGATTTCAAAGGCGGTGTTGGTGCATCACTAAAACAGACGTGTCCAAATGTCCGCCCAACCCCTCAATCACTATATAGATCGGGGGCTTTATAGTGAACTCAGTTAACTGACCGTTCAGACAGATGACCACTACCTTTGGCTCCCCATTGGACAGGTGACTCTGGCTCACCGCACGGTGCCTGCGCCATCTTTGTTCTCTCTCGCCCAGAAAAAAAATTCCATGATCCTTTTTGGACAGCTCTTGCAAAGCATTCCATGATATATCTGCTCGTCTAGTAACCATGGATGTGCACTTCTTTTCGAGATGCATTGTGGGAAATTTTAAGTCCACTACTTTTTCATCCTCTAGGCATTTTGACAATCATAAAATGGTGTAACCCCTATATGATTGTACTATAAAGGGATTAGGGCGGACGTTCAGACACAGGCATAAGGAGTGTAGATTAGCTAGAAGCAATCAGAGAACGCATGTTTTATAAAGAGACGCTTTTACAGGAGCCAGTTGTTAAAATTAGAAATAGCCAGCTCATTTGGGTAACAATAACTGCATCATTTAAACCTCAATCTGTTGCAGTGCTAATCTGAATTTTTATATTTTCAGAAAGGAGGTGCTGCTTTATGGCTACATCAAGCTAAACTATTTTACCTAGTTATTCTTGGAGTTAGTAACATTTACCTAGTTAGAGTAACTTTCTGAAATAAAAACCTATTTTTCTTTTTTTCTTTTACATGAGTAAAAAGAGGAGAATATAGATCTACTCTTAAGTAAACTTCTTTGGCTACTCTACCCGTTGTTAGTCATATTGAAGTCAAGTTAGCATACAGTAAAAGATATATACTTTATATAAATTTTAGGGGAAGAAGTTAATGCTTTTCAAATCTATATACATGACATACAGCACGTATTGGTTCCTTGAGTTTTTTGTTACAAATATGTGTGTTTTGAAAAGTGATTTTCCCACTTAATATTGATGTTGTGTAATCTATTTATCTGTTTTCCTTTTTTAAAATACCAGAATTTCCATATGACTTGATAATTAGTGTAACTCAACATAAATTCTATATGTTTAATGAAATGTTAAGCTCAGTTTCTCAGTACTTTTTTATAAACATAGAAGCATTTTGATCTAATATTATTTTACTCTCACAGGAGTAAAAGTTTTGGGCTCCTCCTCTCACCTCAGCTTGTTCTTCAGCTGCGTTGGGTCGGCAGCAGACAAATCCTTATTTAAGGCTTATTATAATGGGGGGTTACTGGGTCCCTGCCAAAGAGAACAAGAAAATCCATCCTCAGGCTGATTTCATTGATCCTTGTGTTTTTAATTAGTGTTATGTAAATAAACAAACTGAGTGCAACTGAATCTAACTGAATTCCCCCAAAACTTACTGTGTTGAGATTAGTTGTGCCAAACAAGCCAAAACCAGACAAAATCTGAGCTATGACGTTATAATGAGGTAACAGGTTAGTTGAAAAAACACAGAAAATGTGTTTATTGCAAGTTGCCACCATTCAATTATTTCCACTGGAGAGGAGAAAGGCGTTAGTGTGCTTTAGAGATCATTACAGTTTTGCAACTGATTTTAGAGGGCGATTGGATTAGAAGGTAGTAAGTGAGATCCTGAGGTTTCTGAGATGGAAGGTGTGAAGCTGAATTATCTCTAAACAGAGTGCTGATCTGGATCTGGATGAACGTAAAGTTACCAGGTAGGTATTGCAGAGTAAGTCTACCTCGAATGGAGAAGACCTTCAGTTATGAACAAGGATAACACAGTGACATGACAGATCATAAATGTGAAGTGAAGTCAAAGCGGATGTCTTATCTTAGCCTGACTGTATTTGGTACTGCATCATTAAAACAAAACTCTGTTACAGCTCTAATCTCAGTCTTTAAAGTTTCACAAAGAAGACTTGGTTGAGTTATTTTAGGGAGCAGAGAAGCACAAGCAAAGTCAACAGGATAAGCATATCAGCTAGAGAGCTTGTAACCAGAACTGCTTCCTCTACCTGCTAGAGAGTTGAATCAGCCATAAGGGGAACAAAAACAGAAGGATAAAAGGCACCAAAATGCAATGAATCAATGTATTAATAACCTCAGAATTAAGATAATCTGTTTTTCTTTCCAAAGTAGTTGTCACTTAGCAAAAGTCAACAGATTGAAAAGAAACCATTCCTCAATGTTTAAAGCACAAGCCCACCCATGTTTTACAACTTTTCTCGCTTCCAGTAGCTCTTAGCTCTTTTGCAGTCCTAATGTTACACAAAACATCGAGTCAAGATTTACGTTTTTCTTTCTTTAATTTATTTGACCTCTAACCTGTTCTAGGATTCTGGTAAAAATGTATTTATTTGAGACATGAACAGTATGACTGAAATCAGCAAAAATCAGAAACTCACCCACATTAAAACATCTCCTGACCGTTTGAAGACACACAGAATTATATGAATCTACAAAAACAATGGCCGATTATAGAGTACTTGTTGGGCTGACTTATTTTAAATCTAAAGAATGGCATCTATAACAAACTAATCATTAACTTTTCCGTTTGCTTAGCAGAAATCCTTTATGCATGTTGATGAGTTTTAAAGAAGATAGCGTTAACGAGTGACTGGGGGTTGGAATCATAACGTTTTCATCATATTGCTGTTGCCAAATTACAAAAAATGCAATAAAAGCATTCTCATGCCGATATGCTGACAGAAACAGCATATAAATCTCACTTTCATTTAAAAGGGGACTTTGTTTCTACATTCCACATCAACATGAGAGGGTATTGACATTTCTTTATGTTGAAATGATCAATCAATTACAACCAATGATGTTTAAATGTTTGCCTAAATTCTCTCTTCAATTAAGCTTTCATAACTTCATCATTTAATGGGATTTTTTTGAAATAAAGAAAGCAAATCATTGTTCTGTATTTTACCGATTGAAATAAACCCTATAATATTTAATATATGATATGTTTTAACCTCGTCTCATTTAGCTACATTTTTTACCACTTGTGTCACAGGAAGTGATGGTTTAAAACCAATGAGAAACTAGATAGACCTTCCACAGAGTCTCTATAGAGTGGGTGGACTTTCAAAGAGGCTCTCTGTCCCTTATTTCAGGAACTGCCAGGAACTTTCTAAGTTAAATGGTTCAAAATCTGTCTTTTTTAGTGCATACTGTCTTACATAAATGGTTTTTCTAGGTGATGATTCAAATCTCCTTATGAGCAGAGTGGTTTTTAAGTGAATGTTATGTAAATGAGGCTCTATAAATCTGAATCTCCGAGTGCTTTGCTTTGGTTGACCCCCCCCTTACTGCTACTAATGGTAAACATGCTGATGTCCCTGCAGACCCAGTCAGCTCTTCACCTTAGTTTGGCATTACCATGCGTGCTGCAACAAGTGCCTTGGTTGATTACAGAGCTCAGCTAATTAAAAAAAAAAGGATTTAGATTGTAGCCTTGTAAATTACATGAAAAGACTGAGGGACCACCTTCGTCCTCTGAAGCAATCAAGCCTGCTGCCCTCAGGGTGACTCCTCGTCCAATGGCTTTTTATAAGATTTATAATTGCAGGTTTTCTTTATCACCGGTAACGGCTCCGACTACGCAATTTTTGGTTTTTGCATTTTGTTTTCTTTTATCTTTTCAGTACCACTAATCCTAATAGGATTATGGCACCATTCAGGGTACCGGAATATGACAGCCAGACAATGATAGGTTTTATCATCCTTTAGTCTCTCCTGATGCCTATCCTTTTGTACTGATAACTTGCTTTTTCATGTTACTTCTTGGCACCTTTTCCCTCTAAATTATTATACAAAATTATTGTAATTACTTTTGCATAATGACTGTAATTAAGAAATCAAAATCTAAGTCCCAAAGCCCATGTCTGGTTATGACATTTTTTAGTGACACCATTTATCAAAGAAGGGCCTGAAAGTTAGACTGTGTCATCTGCAACTAGTCGTAGGTCAGTCCTCTTAAAAGCAATTGTTACTGCTACAACAATTATAAAAAAAGCAAAACAAACAATTAACCATGAGACAGCTAAGCTGAAAATAAAGAAACAAACCAAATAGGGTGACTTTATCAAAAATTCTGAATATGAGATTAACTTTTCAGGTAGCCTATTGGGTGCAATTCAATTATCTTTGTTTTGCTACTGGGAATGAGGAGGGGAGATGAAAATGTAATGCACTGACATAGCAGGAGGCTGCTGGTAAAGATAAAGGGTCAATAAAAGCACCAGCGTGAAAGAGAAAAGTGATTAGCAGTAAAACTAACAGATTGTGGAATATTGTACTGAGGGAATCATTTTAGTTGCTTTGTTTTTGGTGGAAATGGAAGTTTTCAGTTTTTTTTCCCTAGATAAACCATCACTAATGGGAAATAGTAATACCCCTGATGTGTTTCCTTGATTGGGGTGTTCTACTTAAAAGGTCTGTACTGTGTCTTTTTAGAATCTAACTCATTCATCATATTTTACTTTGATAGCTGACAAAAAAAGAAAGTTGTGCCATCCCTAATAAAGCTTGATGTGGTCTAGAAGTTAGTCCATCCAATGTTTTCATTTGCGCTTCCCAGAACCCAAGTGATCTTCTAAGAACCTGTGGTGTTATCAAAATCCACTTTCCAAATGAAAATCTCATTCAATCTTGATCCTCTACCCGTGTCCTAATCTCCAAAAAGCTTTCCCCTCAGAAAACCCAGAGGAGCCGACTCTGCACACCTCACAGCGATAAGCGCGAATAGAAAAAAGTCAGGGCGAGTTTACCGCCGCTGCATTGTGCCAGGTTCAACGCATTCCAATTCATGCTTTGTTTGAGACTAGAAATAGTGGGCATGTGGGACACCCTCTTCTGCAATGCAATATTAAAAGAGATCTTACATAATTCATCTCTTTTCCCTCTGTTTTTTGGAAAGCCATCCTCAAAGTGTCACTGGCAGACCCTTTTCATTTTGACAAGTCTGTGAAGCTGGAGTGCAAAATCCTGACTGCTTGGCTTTGCAGCTCCTCGCGGGATGGGTTGATTTTGGGATGATAATGAGGCACTCTTTTCAAAAGAATGGATGAATTAATAACCAGTCATTGGTCTGGGAGGAATAGTTCAAAGGCCGTAAAGAAATGGCTCTGCTTCCAAATTAGAGGAAACATGATTTATTTAGGTCACGGACAGTGCGTTGGTGATGTTTTTGCAGCCTAGAAACAAACAGAAATCGCTGTGATTTCCCTAAGAACCAAATTACTACTCAAATGATTCACTTTATGTATGCCACTATACTTATTAAAATAGAAAGTGATCTAGACAGGAATGATCAGTGCATGTATGTTTAGTGTTTGTGAAGACATGTCTAGTGAGTCTGGCAAAAGCTTATTTTAGCCCTAAAAGGTTTTTATATATTGTTCTGCAAACCCTCAAAACTTTTTTTTCCCCATTTATTTTATTGAGGTGCAGTCAGTGATCAGCAGAGAGGGATTTTTTTTAATTGTGATGTAGTGTGTGAATATTTTAAACAAAAATCCGTAGTTTTTTTTCACAGGGTGCAACACCCCTCAGTAAAATCCAGTGCAAGCGATTACCATAAGAGGTCACCTTAATAAGTCAGCAGAGCTCATCTGTGAGTAAGTTTATCCCGAGACAGCATCAAAAAAATGTTGAAATGAAGCCAAAACTACACCTTTATGCATTTATGTTAAGAAAAATGTAAATGTTCTCTGGGGGTTCAGTTGTTTGAAACATTAGAGAATAAACTTCATAAAGACCAAGAATAAAAGCAGACAAGTCAGGAGACTCAGGGTTATTCTATAAAACATAATGCTTATTTCAAGGTTTAAACCTGTCAAAGAACCTCATGTTCATCTCATGTCAAAGATAAAAACTTGCATTTAAGTTTTATTTACTTTTACTTTTTACAGTTTGACTTTTCGTTTTTTTAGGTCAATTTGGTTCCATTTGCAAAATAATTAATACTGCATAGACAGATAAATCCCGGACTGACTTTTGATATTTCTTTACCATTTTATTTTTGCTTCACTTGTGTCCTAGTTTTAGTTTGTCTGTCAAAGTGGTTCCAAAACCTTTTGTAATGCAAAAGCATTTTAAAATGCAAAAAAAAAAGGCAAACATATGTGATGTTTTTCCCTTCTATCTGTGCAGCAATAAATTCAAAGGCCATTATTTTAACTGAAATAAAAACAAACTATTGTAGATTCATAACAGGGTTGTGGATGTTTAGAGTAAGGTGTTAGGTATCCTAACATACTGCATATATTATTTCATTTTAATATTATTGTTGTTCAAATGTGTTTGATATACAGTTGTGTTTGAAAGTTTTTCATACTTTCCCATTAAAAAATAATAACAAAACAAATTACTAAATGATAATTTAGTAATATAAAATATTGATTTTGAATTTCTGTTTGAAAAATAACTCTAACAAACAAACTGTCCCAGACTTATTAAAGTACCTTACTCCAGAACAGTAAACAAAGCAGTTTCCTCAACATTACAGAAAACATCTGATTTCAGTGACAACGGCACTCCTAGAAAGAAAAACAAGGTTTTTTCTAACACAAATCCATCCCATAATATGTCAAATTTAATTTGGTTAAAATGTTACTAGAACGCTGAGTAACATCCTTTTAAAAATCCTTTATTTAAAATCATGTAATAAAGAAAGACCAAAATGAAAATGTATGTACTAGTTAAAGTAGATGCACGACTCCAAAAAAATAATTAAAACCAAAAAAGTAAGTAAGTGAAAAATAACTTTTCAATGCAGAAGATTCATTTCCAAACAGATTTTCTTTTTAACATGGAACTTTTGAAACCAGTGCCTCCACTGATAACATTTACTCCTTACTTCATATTAGCTTCACCTCTAAATGTTCTGGTCGGTTCAAGTGAACTTGTGTAAAAAAAAAAAGAAACAATCATTTTTACACAAACATTAACTGTGTATCTTTGTTGTTGTCTTTGAAAGAAAGAAAAATAAATAAGCTTTTTCCTTTTTCATTGACACTATGATGGATGCAGTAGCCAAACATTATAAGCAAGCACCATAGATATATTTTATGACATCGTTACTCAGATAACAGTAAACATTACAGTGCAGTTAAACTCCTCATAGAAGAATATTTTTGTCAACTCAGGTAAGTGTATCTGGTTTATTACCAACCTCTGGTTATTTTGATATTAAAATTAAAGCAAAAGAAAATGTTTTTTTTATTTAAGAAGATATCAAATTATTAGTAAAAATGACATCCTTAGAAATGCAAGTGAACAACAACACCAGCTTCATTTTCTGTAGGATCTAGAGGCCATAATATTCCATTCTTGAACCGTAGACATGGGTCATATAAAAATAAATATTTAAAACAGTCCTTAGGTTACAGTTTGTTGATTTCTAACATCAAGTCTGGAACAGCCCCATTTAAGCCACACATGAAAGGAAATTAAAGCAAATTTCCCAACAGTAGCAGTTTGAGGTTATAATTTTGAATCACGGAGGGAAAAAGTCATTGATCACTTGCAGAAATGTTGAAAATACTTTGCAGAAATATCTGAAGGAATTAGTTGTTTAGGTTTAATTTTGAACTATTTTTCCACACAGGATGTCCTTAGATGCTACTGGTTGTGGACATGCTTTGTACTCTGACCAGTAGTTCGCTTCATCAGATTTTTCAAATGGATACAAGTCACTCCATTAATGGGGAAATTAAAACCCCCACAGTTTGCTTCTCTAAATCTGAAGAACTTCTAAATCACTTCTCTGTATCTTCTTCTTTCCTTTATAATGTTAAATCCAATTTTTACCCTCTGTACCTATAAAGTGTAATGATTCATTGCACATGCAGCACAAACACTGAAGTCAGCAACATTACAGATATTCCCAGCTTTATAAATGCATTAGCATTAACATTGTTATTGACTGCATTATTTATTCAATACCTGCTGTATAAGGATAATGCAACACATATAATACTGTATCAGCAATCCGCATTTAGATTATGTTTTCCCTCTCTGACAAGGTGGAAATTTAAGTTGTCTTAAATCTCTAGGGAACCGTTTTACTTCAGTGTGCTTTAGTGTTTAGGATTTTCATTATAAACGGTTCAAGAGTTCTGATGTCATTGACATCGACTAAAAGTTAACTTTATAAATGTAGAATAGTACTGAGATACAGGTAACCTATTAGATGATTTCCCCTTTATTTTATACTTAAGCCTTAACTTGGTTATTAAAGAAAACACTAATTTAAAATAAAGTGAAGCTCCCGTAAAAACAGAAAAACAAATAATTAATGTATCTCTATAGTGGAGGCAGCTGATCAGATGGACTGATACAATAAGAAGGATAACTTTAGTAACGTAAAAGTACCTCAGATGAAAGAACCGTGTCACACCAAACACACGTGTTAACATTTCATAACCACTAACTCAGTGGTTCTTCAACCTCTCTTGCTTGGGCCCCCCTCTGATTTACAACCGTCGCCCCTCCCCACAAACCTTTTAAAGAGTTGTCAAGAAAAGTGTGTAACAGAATTCAATACTTCTGTTTTTCTTTTTAAACTCTAAAATTAAATTAGAGCTAACTACTGTGATATCTGTCAACTAGCAGTAAGGGAACTATTACAGATTCTTCCAAAAAACTTCAAAATCTCCCAGCCTAAAAAAAAAAAAAAAAATCGAATCTATTCATTTAAAGCATGGGATAAAGCATCAGATAAATAAGGGCCAAATATATCCAAATCAGTGTTTTAGTTATGAAAATTACAATTAAGACTTTGATGGAGCAGGATTCAGCAGATATTTCCTTCAGGATTGAATCCAAAAGAAAGCAGAGTGAATATCATCTGTTCTCTCCTTGCCAGTTGGATTTTATCCTCATTATTTATTGAATTGTTTTTTCTTTGTTTCTCTGAAATGAGTCCAAAAAGTCTTGGTGTAAGCATGACTTGGCCCCAATATGGATAATTGTGTTTGAAGATTTTTTTTCTTTTCTAAATCTCCTTGGACAGAACTTTAAAAAAAAAAAAAATCTAATGCAATCATTTATATTCCAACTTTAATCTCCACTTCCTCCTCTCCTATCCAGCTTTCCATAAGATTTCTAGGTCATATTCTGCAGCACTACTTGTAACAAGGAAACTACAATTTCAACTTGCCCAAACTTTTCAATCATGGCACTTACTGATGGAGCAAACCCTTCGCATTGAAAATATATTAAATATTGGTTAGCCTACACCAGGCTGGATCCCAACCCTTCCTGAGTGCAAGGAAATTCATTTGTTGTGGCCAAGTTGTATTTAAGAGAAAAAAAAAGGTTAGCTGTTGTCTGGATGCTATAGTCCCTATTTGAGCCATCTTTATTTGTCTCAGCACCCCCACACATCTGCACCCCTTGGAGCTGGGATAGAGACACCATTAACAGGCAATTTCAACCTTTCACTCTGGCACGTCTTCTCTCCATTAGGCAACTTCCTTCATGTTTTTTCTGATAGACTGTTTTCACACGTCTAAATCCACACTTTGCATTCTGCCACATGAATGTTGAAGGTATGGGCAGCCCAGTTATGGACATCCATCTATTTCCCAGGTCAAGAGGTCCAGTGCAAAGAGAAAAAAAAGGGTTGATTAAAGATTCTGGGTGGAGGTTTTTTTCCTCTCAAATCTATCCACCCTCATGGAATTATTTCAACTCTATGGAGAAACACTGTCGGGTTGTTTTGGATTTTTTGCAGAAGAATGGCATCTTGGCTATTAGAACGCATGAACAGTTTACTTGCAGGCAGCAAACAATAAGCCAAAAATAAACACCCCAGCGGGGAAGATGGAAAGCATTATGCACACTAAGCTGTTATTCAGTCCATCATAATTGAATATCTGCTCTATAAGGAACAGTTATCCTTCGTGCTTATTGTTGACATATTGTGAAAGTCATTGAATGAATGTTGTTGATACTGCTGAATCTGGATTCAAGGCCACATTTTAGATGTTGGGGTTAAAATTAAAGTGAATGCAAAGCTGTGATTTGGCCCCCAGCTCATCTGTATTCACCCAGCTTCCCGGTTCATCTTTTCCACGGGTTTGAAGCAGGATACTAAGCCTACAATGCAACATGGAGGACAACCGGGAAGAAGAAAGAGATGCCGATCCTCAGTCATGATGTTTCATAATCCTAGCTCTGCATCTAACACGTCTGTTATTGAAACAAACAGATGGACTCCCACGCTGGCAGCTCGAAGGGAATAGATAAAGTACTTTTCTGCCCACTGTGACAGCTACTTATTGACTGTAGAGTAGGCAAGATTTAGCTAATTACAAGCAGGTAATTAACTGAAGCTTGCTGTGTTTGCATATCTTACTGTATATGCTATTAAATTTTGCGAATAATAACAACCCTCCATGGCGGCCTTGGTGTTTCATGGTTATATACAGTAAGCTGCTCATATATTGGCACCATAGCTGTGATGTCTCAAATAGTTCCTGCAAGAATGAATTAACTCAAATATTTGTCTGTGTATGTCTTACTTCCTACTCTTTAACTGTTTCTAAATGCACATGGTAATAAACATCTTTCATTCTTCCACTGAAGAGATATTTAGGAGAAACATCAGCTGTGACATGCAAAAGCAAGCATGCAGGTACAGCCAAAAGTAAAAGTAACTGAAAACGAAGAACGAGACTAGGGGGCTGTACAGTAGGAGCAAATTAGGAGTTGTGAAAAGTAGACATATTATCAATAAAGAAATATGCAACTGAGAGATGATTTGGGAAAAAAAAATTTAAAATGTGGATGTTTTTATGTATATAAAACAAAAACACCAAAATATCTGCTTGAAATACAAAAAAAGTGTAGCTAATACCCAGAATAAAAGTACTAATTGAGAAAAAGTTGTAGAAGGGATGGTTCTGCAATAATGCTCCTAAGTGTACCAAGAGTTCCACAGTAAAGCAGTGATTGAGCTCTGTAATATGTTCATTCAACGGGTGGGAGACATTATCTAATAGTAATGTTCCTTTTGCCAAGCTTCTTCTGTCTCCCACTACCTGCACTGTGTCGAGGGAAATCTTAAAACCAAGATGATCTTCAAGATGAGCTTCTATAAGCCTTTTCCTCTCAGCTGCTTCTCTGAAAAAGATGGCTGATGTCACCACAGAATTCAAAACATGTCTTTGGGAGGTTCTCTGTCAGCCATTGATCTCACCCTCCTTTACATGTATGTAGTCTGCTCTGAACCCTCCTGAAAAGAGCCACTGTCATTATGTAACCTATCATTTACTGTTTTCTTGGTGTATAAATATGATAATGAGACCGTATAATGATCTTTAATCATTCCATGAATAGGGAAAGACAAGAAAACATGTCAGTCTTACAAGCTAGGACGCCAGTTTATGTGTCCATCACTTAGATCAAGGAAGAAGGAAAAGATTGAAGAGAACTCCATCCCTTTCAACATTTTCTGTGTTTAGTTCTGTACCTAAAAGCGGTGTTAGTTCAATTTCAGGCATTTTAGACATTTTACCAGGGTTGCCAGCAAATATCTGCCAAGAGTTTGAACTGCATTCTCATTTAAAAATCCCCATTAGATATTTCTTAGATCAGTCATTTTCAAAAGTACAACGTCTGAACTGTCGGATACTTGTTTCTGTTCCAAAACTAAATGGAACAAGCCCTGTAACTAGGATGAAAGAAATATAGACAACCGAACATCATAAAATCATAACTGGCATTTCTGTTGATTTTCAAGGCAATAAGGGAACTATTGTACACTTGTCTCTGTCAACCAAAACAGAGTCCCAAACATTTAAGCTGAACATTATGTGTGGTGCAGATAGATTTAGGTGAAATGTCATCTTTTAATTTTACCAACGTGCTATTTCTGCCAGAAAATTATTTTTGTTCCATCTTTTTTTAATTAAAACTTGAGCAATTACAGCAAACTCTCCTTTTATGTTTTCATCCATCCATCCAACCTGCTTTCATGGATGGATGGATGGATGGATGGATGGATGGATGGATGGATGGATGGATGGATGGATGGATGGATGGATGGATGGACAGAAATATAGATTATTAATAGGAAGAATACGGAATAAATGTTAACACAGACTTCTTCACTGATAAAAATACCTTTATTTTCTTATCATTTGATATGGTTATATGGGCCCTCATGGATGTCATCTAGTTAGGAAAACATCTGAGCTTTGTCAATGTAAACAGTTGAAAAATATGTGATTTCTTTTCTCACTTTCACGCCAACTACTCTCTTGGAAGCATGTTTTTCTGAGGTTTATGAATTTATTGGAGTCCTGGATTTAAGTAAAGGAACAGCTCATACCTAAGGGAAGAGGAGATTACACCGCCCAAACCACTGCTGGGACAGATTGCTTGAGCATGGAGTAAACAGGAAGGCCCTTTTCTTTTACAGGGGTTTTTACTTTTATGATTCCATACAGAATTGCTGATGTCCAGAGTTTCCATTAACCTAGAGATCAACCTCCCTTCTTGCTACATGTTTAAACGCAATAGTAAGCCTCAAGGTTGGATTCATCTTTTGCAAGACTATACTCCTAGACTAGTTATTCTCACAGGTTGAAACTAATAGGAAACAAGTACAGAAAAAATAAGTGCATAAATACTTCTTAAAAGCTAAAGTCTCCTAAATATCTATGCAGTTTATCTGTCTACTGGTTTGATAACCTTATATTACGGCCACATTTACAGTCAACAGTTATAGACACGCAATTAAATTCTGTGGCTGCAAAAAAAAAAAATGTGGTTATGACTTGATTTATTGCAATTTAACTCAAAGCTTGTACCTCAAACCAGAATGTGTTTGCTTTCCAGCTTCCACTCTTGATGTACTTTTTAGAAACCTGATGATGATATGACATGTTTCCTACAAGCAAGGGGACTATTGATGATAATACCTTTAAAGACTTAGACTTATATAAACTAAAAATGTTCCAATGGAGGGTGAAGTGTTTGTAGAATCGTGTTGTAAAGTAGGTTGTAATTATGTTGTTCTCTGGATATTCAACGTACATGTGTTTTGTAAGCGTTGGTGTTGAAGGTCATTGGACAGTTATCACAAGCTTCACACTCATTTAGATGAGGAAAAATTGTTGGGAGTTTCAAGGCCGTTAAGAAAAAGAAAACAATTTCTGAGTTTGTCTCTTCTTCATCTTATTGCAACTATATGTCCCCCTTGCTGAGTATGAGTGCAATAGAAAATATTAAAAACACTTATCTCTGTTTTTAACAGATAAATCAGCCATATTTACCAATAACTAATCTAGCTGAGGATATAAGATGTATTTATGCTAAGTAAGTATTATTACCACACCAGTGTGTTTACAGGAAAGGTAGCTAACAGACAACCTGCTGTATGACTGACAGAGATTTCAGGAATCACTGTACCTCTAAGCAGTGTCCTCAGAGGTTTCTTCCCTATAGATATGTTTATAAAATTCATGCATTACATAAATTAGGATGCAGTTTGTGCAGTCCTGGAATTGTGATCTTGTTCCATAAGCTGTATTTAGAGAAAAACTTTAACAAAACATCCCTTAAGACGCTGCTCGAATGACAAAGATCTATGTTTGACTTGGAGGTGTGTGTTGAACGGGGGAAAAACAGCAATTACCTGCTTTATAGGAGCTAAAATATGTGGAAAAAATATAAAGATAAAATGATAGCCTTGAGGCAATGTACAAGGATCCATTATGCACTTTCTCCTATTGAAATGACCTGAAAAAAAAGATAATACACCTACTTTGCATATTGTTTATCAGAAACAAAGCTGAGGATATTGTTCTGTGTTAACATTAACACCGTGGGCCATGCTGGTTTTGCATTAAGGCAGAGACCTAAAATAATCAGGTTTCCACTGTAAGGCAGCAGTATTCAGAAGCTGCAATTGTCTCCCTTTGTGCAGAAACAAAGTTCATTGTTTGAGATAAGCATCTAGTCTTTCTGATATTAGCTATAGGATAGCTAATTGACAGGAACAATAACAGGGCATGTCAATAAGTCACCAGCACTTAGCTACATTGTAGGAAATGCATTAGGATTTTCTAGTTGCTTTTTTTGCCGTTATAAATTATCAACAGTTTGGATTTTGACTAGATATCTTAACACATAAATATTATTTGATGTAGCTCTGGTTGTATATTTACCGTTGTTGTCATGCCAAAAGAAAAAAAAAAAAACACCTGTGCTTCAATCTAATTCATCCTTTAACAGCATTTTTTGGGGGATTGCTGTATTTGCCTCTTTCCATCTTCCAAATAGCTCTGATAAGCTTCTCCTCTCCTCGATCAAGTAGTCCCACAACAAGATGCTGCCAACACCACCTTACTGGTTGTAAAGTGGCATAAAATGTTAGTTTTTTTAGAACAGATCATTGTTTATAACAGAGCACTACACAGAGCATTTTTTGTTGGCAGCCTCTTTTTCCAAATTTTCTTTTCAGTAATATGGCCTATAGCAAATTACTCTAAAATAGGTACACTGTTCCATGAATAGCAGAATAATCAAGGGTCAACAGTTTCTATCATTTTACAAAACATTACTTTTTTGCAATTTCTCCTAAATAAGGTGATAAATCTAACCCACTTTCTGTGTACTGCACATGTAAAGGCACTGAGCTGCCATTGAACAAGAAGACTTGCTGGGAGTTTACAAATAGGTGCTTATTTGGGAGGCAGATCTTTCAGTTTTTTGCCCTGCGACAGACTGCAGTCCTGTCCTGGTTGTACCCCGCCTTACACCCATAGTCTGCCGGAGATAGGCACCGGCCTAACCGCAACCATGACGGATGAAGCGGGAGAAGATGGAGGGAGGGACGGATGGATGGATCTTTCAGTTTTAACGTATTTCTTCTGTGGAACCAACACCTGGTTGTAGTCAGTAAGGCTGACACTATTTCTGCTTCTAAGACTGAACTTACAACTTTTATTTTCAAAAAGCCTATAGTTAAAGAGGCCTAGGTGTTCCTGAGCTAAGTCTGTAGTTTTAACTTAGCCTGATGAGTACATAGAGATCTAGCTTCCTCATTCTACTACATTGTACTTCAATTCTCCAATTTTGGGTAATTTGCTATTCAGTTTTTTAAATTTATCTTTTCTTCGTAGGAGCAAAATTTGGCTTAGCACTCTGTTTGGCTGTAACACTGTCCTTGAAAGAGGCCCGATTGCTCATGTCAACAACTTCATGTTATTGAATGTATTCTTGGTTCAGTCCCTTTGTGCTCCATCTTTGTGTTTCTTCTTAAACTCCCAGCCGAGGTTTCTTTCTGTCAAAATAAAGTTTGTAGTTAAAATACTTTTCGTAGGTTTTCTAAACAGTGTTTAATGTCAATAGAAATGTACATAAAATTCCTGACTGACTCGTGAGTTTTGTTTAATAGAAGGCAATACAACAGATCATCAGTTAACCACAGAAAGATAAGTGAGAAGCAGGTTAAAGAAGGAAGTCCATGGTGGTTTCCTATGGTGGCGATATCTCTGCAGAGCAGACACGATGCTTGAGAGGATTTGGCAGACAGTGCTGGCTGGTGGGATGCATTCCCTCCGGAGGGTGGATACTGAAGCTGTCTCAGCTGCTAACAAATATCTACAGTAAGCAATTCTAAAAGGTTTTGTAGAAGAGACAGTTTCGGTCTTCTCTCTTACGTAAAAACTGCTGCCTTAGGAGCTTTAAATCAAGGCTGACAAATTGATTGCATTTTTAAGAAATTATGAATAATATCCTCAAGCAATAAAGAAAACTCTTAAAAGAGCTTTGAAACATAACGGATTGTGCTTCAGCACTGACTCTGACTCCCGTTTCTTTGATAATACCCTCCAAATAAAGTGTGCTCCACACCCCAGACAGACAGAAGACATGCTGTCACTGCACACCTTATCAACCGCCACAGCATTGTGGACGTCAGGACTCCTGCTCTTTTAATTTTTTCCATCTCTTATTTTCCTTTCCTCCTACCCACCTTCCCTTGGGTTTCAAGCATTTTAAGCCACACATATAATCTTCAACCACCCAGCCGGCCCTAAGCCTCAAAGAGTCAGCCAGATATGGGCAGATGGAGGTGAGCTATCTGCTAACCTGTTACCGTAGGCCTAAAGCGATAATCATTTCAAAACTATTTGTGTGTGTGTATGTGTAGGGGGGGTGTTCTTAATAGCCCTGTAAAGGTAACATTTATCTGCCTTATCACATTTGGCAGATGCATCGGTGAGACGGATGGAGACAAGAAAAACAGGGACAGGGGCGGGGGAAAAAATCAGCTGATAAGCATCCCTCCCAAGGGACAGACAAGTCTGGATTTAAAAAAAGTGCTCTCTTTAGGAGAAAGTTTGGGGGATTAAAGATAGTTGCTTTCCCCACTTCTGTTCCACCTGCACCCATCTCACATCACCTTATACCTCTTCCTCCACCAGCAACATGTCAACCTCTGGAATAAGCCTTTTTGAGCCGTGCGATATGTTTGAAAGACACCTTTGGCTTTTCTCCATATTTCTACCTTGGCCTTTTTCTTCCACCAATAACAAGGTGTGCTTTTCTTGTTACTCCCCGTTATGTGTTGTCCAAAACAGCAGAGAGGCAACAGAGAGAACTGTTTTACATATTTTCCATTCTAAAACTTCTTTCTTTACTTAATGTTTCAGGGCATGGAGGGAAAAAAAATCAAAACAAATCCACTTTTGAACAGCTATCTCTGCTGGTTTACGACCTGCGAGGCAAGTCTGAGGATGTTCGGAAAGCTCCAATTGATGTTTTATATGAAGCATATGTGGTGTTACAGCATTACTGTAGTATTTTATGGATGACAGACCAAGGCTTGAGTCTCTTGCCATCTGCAGGTACTCCTCTCAGGGCTGTTTCATTCTCTTACATCAGTTGTGTTGCCACTGGTGTTAACACAGTCCTTTTCTCTTCTTTTTCAGTGTTTTTTTATGGACTTCATCACAAAAAGTTTGGCTAAGTGTAAAAATTTGACAAGACTATAAAACGAAATGGACAGCTTTTAAAATCTAGTAGTTATACTGATATTAATACAACTATTATAAAAATACCCTTTAATATAATACCAAATGATTTTCTTATTCAGAGATTTGTCCTTTGTCACTGCCCTGGCTGTGTGGTAATTGTTCACTGGTAGAATTAGTTATGTGGAAAGTCACAAAGAATGATTTAAACACTCATGCTCAGAAGAAAATGACAGTGCACCAGTAAATGGGTGTAAAGAAGCAATAATATTTTCTGTAACATTTAAGTTCTAGAATGTGTGTGTGTGATCCTTTTGTTTGTGAAATGTTTGTTACCTTTTGGGTAGTGATGTTACGTGATGGGCCGAGGCTTCGAGGCGTGTGTCGAGTAATGGAGCTGGCGTTTCCGTAAAGCGCGTATCGAAGCTTGCTTTATTTAGGGGAGGAGCTGAACACGATGACGTCCGAAGCCTCACTGCCCGGCTGTACCACGTGACCCTAGGGAGGCCTAATAAACCACCTTTGTTTATGCTACAGCCAACTTTGAGGAGTTTTCCTTCCACACCACACCTCTCAGTATAACAATGGGGATGACCAATTCACACTCTACGAATGGATTGGTTGGAAAAACAACCATACTAGTTTCTTAAACCTATTTCGGTTAGAGTAACCAACATATCAGTCAGAAACTGACCAAGCCACTGGTTTTGGATCAGCCAATTTAACAAAAAAATTAATAAAAACGGTAACTGATTGTTTTCTAATTTGACTGTTCTGCTATAGTCAAGTGTAGTGTGCAATAATTATGGACCTAGAGAACAAGCACAGTGTTACATGCCTGCCAGGTTGTCTTTCCCCTCCCCCTTTGTCTCTTCACAGGTACTAGGGAAAGCTGGTGTCAATCTCCCCTGATTGATCCTCATCAA
>JAUZNJ010118490.1:0-19361 GCA_034780135.1 Jordanella pulchra | reverse complement strand
GGGGGTTTCTAGGGTGGGAGGTTGTGATTGTGTTTTCCTTTTTTTGTGGTTTCCCATTTCCCCCGTCCTGCTCCCCCTACTCTGGCTGGCGCCTGTGAGGGATCTGCATCTCATTTCTAAAGTCATAAAGGAGAGAGATCACACAGGCAAACTTTTGTTTTAATTTCACAGGAGATTAATAGGCTTCAGCTGTGCAGAATAAGCGCTATGACAAAAAGTAATGTCAACACACAAAACAGATCATGGTTTAAACTTATTTTTCACACTGCCTAATCCCTTTTAAAAGCTTACTTTTGGTTGTCAGGTTTGTCAGTGAAGCTTAGCAACGTTCTGACTTGTACTTTTTTTTTGGTTCCACAGAGAGCCTCTCAATCACAGTCGTTAACTGAAGTTGCAGAACTGAATTAAGGAAACATATGACTCTTGACTGCACATAACCGCTTGAGTAGCCAAACAAGCTGATGTGTGACAAGTGCTACAACACATATTTAATAGAGAAATACATTTCTTTTAAAAATGGGCAACAATTGGAAGCAAAACATAATAGAATTTAAATTGGAAACAGGACAAAGTGAAAAAAAAAACAGTTTATGCTGGTACACTGCTAAAAGTCAAAGTTTTAAAATACTTGTAGCATAATTTCTGATTAACCTGGAGGACTTGCAGCAGAGGGTAAATGATTTATGAAAGCTTTCATAATAATTGTCAAAATTCTTAAGCAACAAACCTTTGTGTATTTAGTTGGATTTGACGTGCTAGACCAGCACAATACAATACAATGAATTCATGCAAAGTAAAAGAACAACAATCTATTAATGACTGCGAAAAATATCTAAAGAGTAGCATGCTTTTGTATTCAGTCGCCCCCACTTTGAGACCTTCAAAATATAGTAAAATTAAACTTTTTGCTTTCAGAAATACTTCATGTTCTTAACTTTTAAATAGAGTCGTACAGGGTGTAAATTAATCTAATCATAAATCTAGCTGTTCTGCAAAGACCTAAAAGGTAATAATAGCAATTATTAATGAACAACCAACATTATGGAGACCAAGAAAAACGATAGGCAGATTGTAGATAAAGTATAAAGCAGCAGCAGGTTATAAAACAACATCGTAAGGTTTGACCTTGCTTGTTTTAAATTAGTTTTATTGTTTCTTTTTAACTGTTGCTACGCCTTCTGTCATATAATAAATCATCTCAAGAAACAGACCAGGATGTTCCATAATTTTACTATTTTATTGGAGAACTTAATTCAGAGAGGCCCTCAGAGAATGCTGCTTAAAAGCTTATGTTGGTAAGCTTTCATTAAATATTTTTATTGTGAATATTTTATGTAAAGTGTACTTTGGGTTATACAGAACAGAACAAAGTCAATGTTAAAAAAAACTAATGCGATTTAAAATAAGTAAATAAAAACCAACAATGGGTGAGAAAACATCCAAGTAAAATAAGAAGTAAATATGACAGCAAACATCAGGGTCAGAGCTAAAGAGCAACACATCAAAAGAAAACCTTTGCCAAACTTAACTATGAGACAATGAGAATAATATTCAATCAGTTTTTTAGAGAAAAAAAAAAAAAAGTACTTCAAACTTCTGAAAGCAGTATTCACCTTGAACCTGATCCAAGACAATAAGCAGGTGGACATCATATGTCTTGACAATACTTGGTGGCCTTCATTATGTTAATAGTGCTAGAAGTGAACCCCCTGTTGCTGTCCTCTGACAGGATAAAACCTTATCACATCATTACACACCATTACTGCTCTTAATGAAGTCAACAGCTTCAAGCAAGGGATACCGTATCTGTTACCTGACTCATTAAATGAGCCAAAGTGTGAATAACTAAAAGATCAATTATCAAGTGATTCAGCTAAAAGAATACATCATCTTTATCAAACTCTTTGTGACACTCATTCACACAAACATCCTTACTTCACACATGAATGTTCTTAGTTATATCTTACCAATTTATCTTCTTCAGAAAATTGACATACATATTATATGTATTCATGCTGCCAATGAAAAGAGGAAAAAGTTCCTCTGAGGTGAAACTAATGGATCCAATTATATTTTTTAGTATAAACTGTATTTAATTTAAACTTATAAACACAAAAAAACAGTGCTTCTAGTCATGTTCTAAACCAAATTAACGACTGCCTGTCATCCAAAGAGTGAGGTGCTGGAACGTGATATGGTTCATTGTGAGAGCGTGCTTTCCAGCTAGTTGCATGTCATCCATCAGAGGAGTTCCACACTTGCCATTGGGGAGTTACTCTCTGCTCACTGCAGGACGTTCATTTGATGAAGGTCAGCTGAAAACACCAGCTGCTCTTTATTAACACTGAACCTTTTCGATGCAGCCATCTGCTGGCTGGCAGAATTTATGTTTCGAATCATTTTGTGTAACCTGTTCAATTTCTACACATGGCCCTGCAATGTCACAACTCTTAACACCTGAACTGCAGTTATTCGACAATTTCAAACAAGATTCTCTTATTTGGAATGTTTGGTGCCAAAAAAATTCCAGAACCAGACAGAACCAGTCATGTAAGGCATTTTCAGATCAAAAGGAAAAGGTTATTTCAAACTTAATACTCAAGTGAAGCCAGTATAAATTGAGCTACCACATTTTCCCAATCTAAGTTTTTTTAACAACATTTTATCAAATGACCCCCACCTTTCTTACCTTTCACTGTACATACTAAGACTCCATTACCTCTCCTGAACTCCTTTAAGTGTGACATTTATGCATGTGTTGAGGTTTTTTAAGTCTCACAGCACAGCATTACTGAATTCCACAGCCTCTTTCTTCCTACTAAATAGTTTGAATGTGATTGTTTTTCTGACTGCTTACAAGAAGCTGTGAAACATTATTTTTATGGCCATATTTTTGTCAGAAGTGATATTTCTCTCAAAAATCATACAACATAGGGATTTATATAGACAGTGTTTATACACAATGCACCGTGGTGTAGCTCACTTTCTACAATTCATTTATATAGGCTTGACTGAGACCAATGTTTCTAACTGGAATATCCACTCTGCCTCAAATAAGCTGAACTTAAAAACAAACTATTTATGTTCTGATTTAACTGTGCTTTTGCTCATGCACATTGTAACTCAAGATTTGATAGAATGAATGAATAGAATGAATAGAAATCGTCCAAGTGTTTTATTTTTCTTCAACCAAACATCCACAAACAGCCTCTTCTCTGATAAACTTTGTTAAGATTTCAGACAAATACACATACAGGTAAATGGCATATCCTGGGAATTGTAAATTGGAATGCATTTGTAATTATGTCAATTTTAAGTTAGTTTTTATGATCAATGAATTTCACCAAAAGTAACACTAACGAATATGTTTATAGTAACCCAGAATATTCTGTGGCAAGGTAAAAGCATAATTGGTGCATTTATAATCTACTGTATTTGCTTTCCCACAAAGTTCTATTAAAGGCCTGAATATGTGATGTTAAGTTTTTCATACGTAAAGCTGGGGAAAAATAGAAAACCTCTGAAAGATCATATTAATATTTAAACGGATTATAGCAGCTCTACATTCTTTATTGTTTTCTTTGATTTATTTTACTATTTTTACTGTTAAGCCACTAACAAAAAACTAAACTAAGAGCAAAGACAGATTGATTGAAAATAAATGAAACTAGCCATGTTGAGTGGTGACATGACCCTAGTGCAGTGGCTTTATTGTCAAACTGATGAGATAACTTAGTGGGCCACAGTAAGAACATGTTCACAGTTCCATGTTATAAGATATTATTATCATACTCAATAAATTCAATAAACTATTCACAAATTCTATATTAAACTCATACAAATCTTGAAAACTTCTCTAACAAAACATGTTAAACAATATTCAAAACAAAACAACTAAATGTTAACAAATGTTAAGTGCTATTTGATGCACATTAATCTTACTATGTGATTTGATTGAATTGTCTCAGTAAAGTATGAGATGACGAATCACTTGTTGTGAATTGACAATATAGAAATAAAAATGAATTGAATTCAACATGCTAGAGAGAGTGCTTAGGAAATTAAGTGAAAAATAAAAGGCCTACAATTCAATTAAATGTCAGTCAATAATACTTTATTAGCCCCAAAGGGAACTTAAATATTGTAGTAACTAATAGGCAGTTTCTAACTAGTTGTAGGTGTTGATAACTGTAGACAGGAAGGATCTAGACTAGAAGTGCTGTACAAATTAAGAGCAAAAAACAAATGATATTAGTAGAATACAAATAAGTATTGACTTAAAACCAATGCCCTGTTTTGTATCAAAAGTTTGAAAAAAAAAACTTTTTTTTCAAATAGATTTGAAAACTTACAGAAGAAGCCTGGCCTACGTGCAGCAGCAAAAGGTTTTCAAATCCTTGCACCATCTAAAGAGAAGGTGTAGTCTCCTGAGGCTCTGTCTGAGTCTTTCCCTCCTCACAGAGGCAGCAGTTTATGAGATCTGACATAGCAAGGCAACAAAAATGAGAGAACAGTTGGGAGTGGCAAAACCAAATTACAAAAACAAAAAAAAAATAGTAAAATAGTAAAACTTTAACACGCAACCAGAGCAGTGATATTAAAACCAGTGAAAATGGAAGACATTCAGCAGTACTTTGTACCAACTGCAGATAGGCAGCAGAGGACCTATGGACTCCAAAATGCAGTGCATTGCTGTCATCCAGCTGTGTGGTGACAAAGACATGAGTTACTGTTTCAAGATGCTTTGCATCTGCTTGCAACTTCATTTCGGAAAAAGTTTGATTTAATAAGAGCTTTAATTTGCCTTCAAAAACAAAAGTCATTATCCATTTTAAAATCAAGGTTATTTGCTGTTGGATTCACTTACTGTCTATCATAACCAAGATCTAAAGGCAACCTTTCTAAAATGCCACTATTGACTGTTAAAATATTCAATAAACTGTACTGTATATATGTTTTATTATTATTAATATTATTAACCTTGTTATTGTTATTTTGTTTCTAATGGCCTTACTTCAACAGCTACTGGACAGATAATTGTGGAGAGAGAGAAAAGAGGGAATGAGATGAAGCAAAGGTTCTCTGGATTGGGATTTGAACCTGTGATGGCCTCTTTGGAGGACTAAGGCTTCGAAACATACATCGCCTGCTTTACCCACCTCTACACCATTACGGCACCCCTTAAGAGCAGTTTTCAATGAGAGCAAAGTTGTCAAGCTGCCGTCCGGTGTTGCATTGTTCGAGCTCCTCTCTAATGTAACAGCTCATCTTGGTTGCACTGGAGCGTTAAATTAGGGTAGTCACAGTTCAGGGAAAATGTTGTTGGAGGGTTTATCTGTCAGCAGTTATTCTAGTCTGACTTTTCAAATACCCTTGCAGAACATTAAGATCACATATCTCTGGATTGTTTTGGCTGTAAGCCACAACTCCAACAGTATAACCATTATATATATTTTTGATGGTTAAAATGACTCTTTGGAAAAAGTAACAAGTGTTATAACAGCAATCATTGTTTTTTTCAAAAAGCGGAAGAAAAAAAGCTAAAATGTTTTTGGTAATGTTACTGTTGCACTTGATTTGTTTTGAAACCAGTAAAAACTTAAGCAACTTGTCCATTCAGTTAATAGCACTGATACACTCTTAAAAACTGTAGGAAGTTTGAGCAAGAAAATTATTTATTTTAATAATTTATTTCAATGACATTGATTCATCTATGTTTCTTCTTATTCAGAAGTTAGTTGGGCATGTGTGTGTGTGTGTTTGTGTGTGTTCATGTGCAGTCCAAGGACACTGAATGAGATAATTGGAGATGACGGATATCCTCACAGTTATAATTGTGTCATTACCAGCCTGTGGAACACGATCATTAGTCCCTGTGGTCTGTGCTGTAATTAACAGATTGGCAGTAGCTTAAGGGAAGAGAAGTTTCTGTCACTGTCCAAACTTCGCTAAAGCCAAGCCTTCACCCTCTGGATACAATGCACCTATGAATTATGACCTATGCATAATTCCTGGGACACACTCTTCCAAATATTGCATAAAAATAACATAAAGTACAAGTGTTTTAAAAATGTATTTATATCTGTTGAACTTTTCATATTTTATAATGTTACAGCCACAAGTTTTACTTAATTGCTAGAGATTTTATGTAATGCAACAACATAATTTTTATCAATAAAAGTGTGGTATGCATTTGTTTTCAGTCCCTACTTTGAAGGCCCTAATTTTATTGCCTTTACATCTGCAAGTCTTTTGGGGACTCCCTACCTGCTTTGGACATCTCAAAAGTCTTGCCAATTCTTTTTTTGCAAGATACCTCAAAGTTCAGACGTCTTTTGTTGGAGATTACCCAGGTAGATGAAAGGGTCACATCCCTTCACATCCCTTGTTTCAGCCTATGGGCCGAACTGCAGTATGGACTACCAGGCCTTCTCAGTGTCCTTTGGGGGTCTGCTGGGGGACTTCATTGACCATGTGGGAAACTACAGTGACACCTGGAGGGGTGAGATTGGGAGGAATGGACCTCTGTGCCAGTCATGGATTGCCCAAGATGAACACCATGTTCAAACATAAGGATGTCCATCAGAGCACCTGGCACCAGGAAATCCTAAGCCGGAGGTCAGTCATCGACTTTGTAGTCTTATGACCTTGGGTCACATGTTGGACTAGTGGGTGAAGAGAGGGGTGGAGCAGTCAACCGATCACCACGTGGTGGTAAGCTGGATACGGTGGATGAGGAGGAGGCCATACAGACTTGGCAGGCCCAAAAGAGTAGTGAGGGTCTGCTGGGAACATCTGGTTGAGCCCTCAGTCAGGGACATGTTCAACTCCCACCTTTGGGAGTGCTTCTCCCAGATTCCAGAACAGGCAGAAGACTTGGAGTCTGAGTGGGCCAAGCCTGTATTGTCGATGTAGCCGTCCATAGCTGTGGCCGTAAGGTCTGCACTGCCTGTCATGGTGGCCATCCCCGAATCCAGTGGTGGACACAGTAAGGGATGTCGTCAAGCTGAAGGAGTCTTATTGAGCCTGGTTGGCTAGTGGGACTCCTGAAGCAACAAGCAGGTACCGTGAGGCAAAGCGTGTTGCTGCCTGGGCAGTTGCCGAGGCAAAAACCTCGGGTCTGGGAGGAGTTTGGTGAGGCCAGGGAGAAAGACTCTAGGAGACTGCTGCCCCTGTTACCCCATCCTGGACAAAGCGGAAGATGACGAGACAAGCTCTAGCTGTATGTTTAGCATCAATATTCACCTTAGAGATAACCCTCCAGCTGCCTCATTTTAGAAAATTTATTTAAAATATGTATTAAGTCCCATCCTCTCATCTACTGTCACAAGCTTCCCTGCCCCTGTTAAAGAAAAAACACAGCCCCTGAAATACCAGCATGATATTTTTGTTGTACTCACAAGAGTTAAACCCAGGGCACCAAAAGGAAAAACAAAAACCAATACACAGATAGATAACTTTAGTATTCCTAGGAATGCACACACCATTCCAGTTCATTATTAAAAGGGGCTTTTTATGTCTTTTTAATGGAAATTTAGAAAGGAAGTACCTGACAGTCAGTCAGAAAAACTCAATTAAAAAATGCTTCACATATCACACTTTAAGAAATTCTGGATGGGTGCAAACGTACTTGCATAAATATCAGTCATGTTGACGGAAAACTGCAGCAAAAAAAAAACAATTTTTATTGTGTTTGGTTTGGTTAGTTGATTTAATTTGAACATAAGTTAAATGATGAGAACAAAGCAAGAAAAAACCTTAGCCCTGATTTAAAAAAGGGTAGGCCCACCACACGAACCACAACAACTCATTTAATGTTTTGATGTTGTTTATCCTAAAAAAATGTGCAATGGGAATGTTTCTCAGCAGGTCATAAACAGATCTGTATATACTGATTTGCTCTGAGATTGAAAATTATTTAAAAATGTCAAACGGAAAAAAAAAAGAATTATTTCCTTGTAAGCTCCTTATGAAACACTCAGCTATTTGCATAATATATGATTTAACCAAAACACTGAGAAAACTTGAAGCTGTGATCATATACAAATCAGAGCTTATTTACTGACACAGTCGAATAAAAACAACAATCTTTTTTAAAAAAGAAAAAAAAAAATGCCCCCGCCCCAGACACACACATGCACACAAACAAACACCAATGATCCATGCTAATTAAATAAAACAGACCTTTAGGTAATCTGTATTCACTCCCATTAGGCTACTTAGAGCAAATTAGTTTCCAGCCTTGCATGGGAGCTTTCAGGCTCGATTCCAGTGAAAATTTGAGCACTCTAGCCCACAGACCATTCAGAGCAGCGAGCCAGCGAACCCTCTGGCTCGAGGATTACCAGCCCAATCCCCCACAGCTCAGAGATGGTCAGGAAATTGAACGGAAATAAGCAGGGATAAATAACCGTATGAGGAACGAGGCGAGGGAGCGAAGCCATGCCAAGGACAGCGTTGGCCGTGTTGGAACACATGCAGTCAGTGAAGTGCAGATGGCAAAGATGGATGCCACCCAGAAGTGAGTTTGAGAAGTGGGACAGTGAGTACATGAGAAGAGTTTCAGGGTGAGCAGCACACAGTACACTGTCGCTTGTTGAAATGACTGTAATTTATTACAGGTCTTTGAGTGACCTTTTAACGGACCGCTCACCCACTGAGACTCCAGTAGACCTCAGACTGCCAGTTTTACACTGTGGGCTGAATCAATCCACCCACTGTACACTGAGGAACTCTGCTCACGCTCTTGAACTTTAAGCAGTTTAGACAGAGCTATGCTAGCTGCGCTGCCTATGCCTTACTCTGCCGTCTTCTCTTTCATCTCTGCCTAAGCAGCCATAAAAAAGGTTTAGTTGTTGTTACTTTTCTGGTCATTGTTTGCTTAATCCTTAAATGCTGGGGAGGAAAATCCCTCATATGATCTTTAAAATCTTTTTTTAAAGAATCAACACATTTCTTCCTCAGTTTTGTAAGACTTTGTTGGTTTTCAAGATAATTATTTATTGAAAACAATAATGAGATTCAAGTTGCTGGTAAGAGTAAAAGGACAAGGACACATTCAGGACTTTAACAGCTGTACTACCCTAAGCTAATGTTATACATTATTTATAGAAACTTCATTCTTAATTACTTAATCATCCTTAAATGACATTTTACGGGCTATTGTGATTAATATTGGCCATATTTATCAGGATTTATTTTTGAAAGGCATGTATTAGAATTATTTCAAATACAAAAATTACAAATGTTACTAAATGGTATTTCAAAGCAGCACTGAACAGCTTTAAGTTACTAGAGGTGCAAGAACTGTAAATTTCCTCTGTGTTTTGGATCTGATAGCAGACCATTTTGGACCAGCAGAGTAAAAAAGTCACTGAGTTACTTAAAAAGACTAGGCAACCTTCATCCCTCTAGATTAAATCTTACATCGGAGGACCAAAAATATGTCTGATCAGGTAATTATCAAATCAGCTTAGCTGCCATATAAAGAACTTTTAAAACTGAAAGTGTCTTAGTTATTTGTCTATCCATCCTATCTTCCGTTTGTGGTTAGGGTTTCATTTTTATCATACAGTCAAAAAAACTACTTTTATTTTACTTGTCTAATAATTACAATGTAAAAATAGAACAGGCCTTATATTCTGACTGCATTTTCATCGAAATTAAATGAGGAATTTCCTTTGTAGGATCCACTCTTGTTTATTCTCTAGAGTGATCCCTGTGATTCTCTTTTTTTTTCAGTTTTTGTTTCCCTCAGCCATGACAAACCATGGCTGGAGGATGAGAAAAGTAGAACGAGAAAGATTAGCCCTCCTGTTTAAGGAGAGCTCTAGGTCACATGACTCATTCAGTGACAGATCCGACCCTCTTAAGTTACATAGGTGAGTTTTTGAGGAGGACAGCCTGCATGGAACACTGATACATGCCAATTGTTATATTGACATGAAAAATCACTTAATATATCTCAAAGAGTTACTACCTGGTTGAAAAGTTACACAGTTTAAACAAAATAAATCAGAATCATTGCACTCGGCCTCACATCAGCCCTCCATGATCAGTGGGGGCTGTTTGCAGTGCAGGTGCAGATAAGTTACACAATGCTGCCTTAACAATGTAGTTCCAAAAATATGTTTCATCTGGTTAGAATGGGAAAAAAAAAGTTTTTTATGGTTTTATTTTGAAAGCAGCTTCATGGATGTGAATTCCTTAAAACAAAGTATTGTAATTAAAGTATTCTCTCGCTTTGCGTCAACATGGAGGAAATTATCCGGGCTAACAATTCAATTTATTTGTTGTCCCCCATTTACAGTATGTTTACATTTTCTGGTGCATGTTCAGACAAAAATTGAAAAAAGAAATTAATTAATAAGGAAGTGTAAAAATAAAGCAGAATAAATTAGCTTCAGAAAATGGTAAAGAGTGTCAAAGAATGGAGTGAAATAGAGAAACATATATACACATTTAAAGGGGAAAAACACATTTTAAAAATACTTTGCTTACAATGGATTTGCAAGAATAAAACTTCCTAGAAATAAAAATCAGCAAGAAATTACTCGTGTTAAATGAATCAGTTGAAAAGTTAGGATGAAGTGGCCTAAACAAAAAAATAAGCAGAATATTGCAAAGATACATTACAACAGCCAATTAATGGATCTATTATTTAACCAGTTTCCTCTGCTATCATTTTGTTCACAAAAATCTAAATGTCTAGCTAATTTTTGGTACAGGGTTTTTTTGAGTGATTTATTTATCAATGTATTCCTAATTGTGGAAGGAATGTCGACACATACTGTGATCATCCACCCTCTAAAATGTAGGATCAGGATCAACACCTTCATCTTAATTTAATCAGAACGTAAAGACTATTTGTGTTATGTTTACAACATTTAAACATAAACTTACATGTTTTTTTAGATTGCATGAAATATTTATATTAAAAGTAAAGTGTTTGTCTAAAACAATGAATAAATTAAAGGTTCAATAGAAAATTATTCTCTGTTTAAGTAACTTATTTGATTGATTAAGGAAGATCATGTGTTCCCCCTGCACGAGAGAGGGTCTAGAACTTAAATTGATTGCTTCATGTCTTTTAACTTGAAGAAAGATTGCCTCTTTTTACTTCTCTTTGTATTTTTCTACTTAAGTTGGTGTCTGTTTGGCTTTGTCTTTCATTTTGTCCAGTGACCCAACTTCACCCCCCTCTTTTTTTACAATGTTCAGAACAAAGAACAAGCAGATGCCGTTGATTCCCTCTTTGTCGTTACATCCATGTTTTACCACAACATTGGCAGAGTACCTACAGAGAGACTGATTGATTCACAGAGGCACAAACACAACCAATTACTCTTTAATGTCAACAAGTGAGAGTAAATTCAGCTGGCAGCCATTTCCAACACTGATGCATGCCACTGCCCCCATCATTGCTGGATGAATATAGACAGCTGAGTATTATCTGAGCAGCTTCTAATCAATATGTTTACTTTTGCAGTATGTTACTCAGTGCGTAGGGAACATTAAGGCTAATGATTTGGCACAAAGGGACCAAGTGATATGAAATGAGTAAACACTTTAGCACATTGTAGACGTGTGTGTTCAGGTTTCTGTGACTACTGCTTTGTTGTGTGACCACGCTCAGTGGGGAGAAGGAAGCACAAAACTGTCAGTTTTTGAGGATTAACCGTCACATGAGGGCAGGTGCTGCACTCCGGGTGTAGACGCTTCATGTTTCCAGGAGCTTATCTGAAAAAGCCAGGACAGGGACGCAACACCACACAAAAACCCACACGAGGTCTTTTACTCAGACACAACTTCATCCTGACTGTGGAAGCTCTGCAGGCAGCTGCTAGCCTTGATTGGCTCATTTCTAACCTCAGAGGATGTGATTCCTGTGGGTTTCGTGCCTCCAGTGATTTTGTCATATTTCTGTTCACTTTTTTTTTTTTTTAACTTAAAGGCTGTCATGATCAAATATCCCTCAGTCTGTCTCTCTGCATATCTGACAGTTTGCTAGCCTGAATTTTCATCTGTTCTGTTAAAAAAGTCAGGTTAATATCAGCTCATCTGTCATCCACTATCATTCTCAGTAACATGATAAACTTCCTGTGTAAAATCCTGCACAGATGACTTCTAAAGTTGTAATTTATGTCTCGTGGCTGCGTGGAGCCTATAAATGCCTGTATGTCGGGAGATTATCACAACAACGCTTTGGAAATGAAACAACAATTGTGACCTTGCATATTTGCACAAAAGGAGTCAGTATACTTTTACTCTTTCATATTGTTGCTTACTTCATATTTTTGAAGGGCAGCATCAGATTGATCCAATTTCCCAAAACCTTAATTATAATACAAAATAGTAACACAACAACTGCATATTTTCATTTCCCAACCATTTGATTTCATCTGGTGCTTTCAAAACCTGGAATCATATGTAGCATATCTATATTTTTGTGGTTTTAGATGTAGAAACTAATGGAAGTGCTGACTTATTTCGAAAGAAAAAAACAAAGCAAAAACTAATGAAGTCTTTCAGTTATATTTACTATTTATATTTTATGTTATGCAAACTCAATTTTGTAAATATTATGAAGTGCTACCGTATAAATGTAGCACCTGATTTATTGCCCAATTTCCCAAAGATAGCAAAAATCATGTATACAATGTGTATAATTATTGTTTCTTGTAACAAGGCAATGAGACATTCATGCAAAAGAGACGAATGTTAATGAGCTTTTGCTTTAGCAGAGAGATGAAGCCAATATGGTTAAGGTCAAGGTAAGTTTATTTGTTTAGCATATTTTATCAACAAGACATCAAACTGCTTTACATGATAAAAGCTTTAGCAAAAAAAGAACAGTACAACGCAGTGTACGCATGCTAAAGGTTAAAAACTGGTTACTTAAACTAGAGTGTGGAGAGTAAACCTGAGCTGAAAGACCTAAGTAGTTTAGATTGCTAATTCAACAACAACAGTTTTTTAATGTGTTTTGTGGAAATCCATTTAGTGAGAGACAAAACTTAGAATAAGTTTATTAAAGTCTACTCTTTGAGACATGAGGAACCAGTCTAAGGCCTTTAAAATCTGGGTGATGTGCTTTAACTTTTTAGTATTACTGAGGACACAGGCAACTGCTTTCTGGTTTAACTGCAACTAATTAGGCAGACGTGAAGACACTGTTGAAGTAACCATTTTGTAATCAGTAACCAGTTTGTTTCAAGATCCTGCAGGGATGGGCATGCAAGTGGCGAAGTGGTTAGCGCACAAGACCCATGTATGGAGCCCTTAGTCCTCGACACGGGCGACCCAGGTTCGAATACGGCTTGTGGTCCTTTCCTGCATGTCTCTCCCCCTCTCTCGTACCCCCTGTCCTGTCGGCCTACTGTCAGAAAAATGAGCCACTAGTGCCGTAAAAAAAACAAACAAAAAAAAAGATCCTGAAGGAATATCTGTCCTTTAATCCTGGAAATGATCTATAGGGGGTGGAAGGCAAACTCTCATTTCCTTGGTACTATGGCTAGCAACGAAAGCTGACCAGAAATATGGACGCACCTGTAAATTCTAAGGAATGTACTTAACTTTTGGATCTGCACTCATCTTTTTATTTTAATCAGGTCTTTTCCTTCATTTAAAATATGTTTTCTAGCGCATTAAAATAGTATAAACATAGGCTGGTAATTTCATCTTGTACCCTCCAGGATGTGTGAAAATAAGGACACATCAGCCAAGATAAGCAGCTCCAGTGGCAGTGAGGGTGATGCCATTACCACCAAAGTCATTGCAGATTATCAGTAAGTGGTAAAAGCAAGGAGGGAAGAGATAGAGTGGAAAAATAAAAGAGACAGCATCTTCTGTGGTTCCAAGCAATGATTGACTGAGATCTAGGATATCATAAAATGCCTCCTGAGCCTGTTACCTAAGGTGACACATCAGAGACTCTGTTCCTGATTCCAAAGACTCCCGCTTTTCAGAGTTAAATGAAAGCAAGCTGAACAAACAGAAAATAGTTTGATGTGTCAGAGTCAAACTGCTCTAATCTAACCACTAGGGTGTTGGTGGGTGGGGACCTGGACTTTTGGTTAAATCAAACTTCGAAAGAACAACAGTTTTAGTTGAAATTGAAACATAAAAATATTCCTTTTAAATCAATTAATACATCTTGAGGTCATGTAACAACCAGGACAAGGCTTGGCATGTTAAATTGAGTTCAGCTCAAAAAAAAGGTCTAATGACAGTTAAAATCATGATCATAAATCATTTTTTACATGAACGTCAGAACGTCAGCTCTAATCCCTACACCCCTCAATTACTATATAGAGCGGGGACTATATAGCGAACTTTATAGTGAACTCAATTAACTGACCATTTGGGCAAATAATCACTACTTTTCTCTCCCCGTTGGTCACGTAACTCCGTTTTCTCGCACGGTGCCTGCGCCACCATTTTTCTCTCTTATTCATATTGTAATCCTAGCATTACTCATGTCTTACCCATTTCAAGGTGTTTTACGCTGCTTTCAGTCATCCATCCATTCATGCATTCACACATTGTTTGTAGCAGCCCATATTATAGCCCCAGCTATCATTGGGCACACTGACAGTAGCAAGATTTCTTTCCTATTTAACTTCTTACTTGATCTAGGGAAAAAAACATTTAATGATGATTATTTAATTATTGAATTAATCATCAACCTTTTTTAGTAACTTATTAATCATTATGTAGAGTACAAACACTCTAAAACATGCCATTTTCTAAAAGAACAACCCACTCTGAGAAGTTATTAGGCCATGATTGTACAAAAATGTATACATTATTGTTTAAGATGGGAAAACCCTCTTTGCTTGTAAATATTATCAGCAGCATTTCTCAGCACTGAAGTCAGTTTTTTGTTATTTACACAATGTACATCTTGTGCAATAAATGCTTGTTTAATTTAATTAAAACAAAGACCATGGATTATTTGTTGTTCTTAAGGTATTTTAATTTAATATTTATGTATTTTTAATAATGGTATCAAAGCTTTTAGAAGACACAGGCTCAACTTTTTTTTCAATTTGATTTTATGACATTTTCAGATTTATATTTTACTCAACTGACACCATGAACATCTTATAAAACATTAGCCCTCTTCTGAAAGCACATGTCAAGAGGTGTTCGATCTCAAGACTTTGTGATTGACAACAAAATACAACATGGCAGGTCTGGGAAGCAAGCAGATAAGGACAAAAAATGATTCCAAAAAATGAAATAAACATTACGTTCTTTTAATGTATGATATTAATGGCCAAGTTGAATCTTTCCTTATATGTAGATCAATGTTTCATTTAAATCTATGGTTTAATAAAGCTTAAGAGCTTAACCAAAACACACAGTAGGTAAGTTAGTGGGGAATCCTGTTTCATATATAAAGGGAAAAAAAGTCCTGAGGAGTTAAAACTGAAAAAAACATGTACTCACAGTGACCCGTTGTGATTCTTAACAGCAGGACAATTTTCTGTAAGAACACTTTAAGATGATTTCAATACAAATGAGCTTCCAACTCTGCATATGAACAAATACTTGACTCTACTTAGGAATCCTAAAAACTACTTCAACGTTTTTATAAATGTTTCAAACAAACAATTCCAGATTACACTGCAGCCATATTGCCTCTAATTTTAAACATGAAAGACTATGGAAGGACACAGAAGGGGGGCTTAAGAGGCTGTAAAACACCATCATGCAGAGTGGAAGATCATTTGGACTCAGATAAAGCCCAAGATGTGTAGAGGAACAAAAGAATATTTCAAGCCTTAGTGAAATGTGTATCAGCAACTCCTCCATGCTGGGTTTTCAACCGCCGTAGAGAAAACACATCAGCCTCTGGGGTAAACAGAGGCCATGTGGGAACAGGTTACTACTAGCTTTGGAAATGGGGAATGATGATTGTTTGTCTTTTGCTGATGCAACAGTCTCCACAGCAGCAGGACTATATCTGTTTTATTTAAGTGCTTCACTGCTGAGCAATAACTCTCTACTCAGTGTGTCAACAGCACAATCGCTTTTTTGGGGGGTTGGGGGTGAGGGGGCAATTAACAAGCTGTCAGCAAAGCAACAACAACACCACTAATATAAGGACTGTGCAGTGACATTTGGGAGGATACAGTAGATCAGGTGGGAGTCTAACAATAACCCTGTGAGTATACGCAACAGCTAATAAAAAGGATATGTCTGAGTGAATAACAATCATGAGGCTTTTTTATCTGAGAAAAACTGGGATCCTTATATACTTAAACTCTACCCATATTTGATGACAACCTATAATACATTACGATACAGCACAGATATAAAGAGAGGTCCTCATTTATTATTATTTTAACAAGAGTCTTTATAATCTAGAACAGAAAATCAAGAAAAACAGAAAACAAGGTGGGAAATACTAAAATATTTTAAGACTTACTGAATTTAACTTGAAACCATGATACAGTATACTATATTATTTGCATTTATTATCTCTATTATGACCATTATTAATAGTGTCATTATTATTAGTAGTAGCTGTATTAATAATAATATAACAAAAATGCAAACATCTGCACTACGGAAGAGGGACAAGTTCAGGTGCTCCAAGACTGTGTCAGTAATGACCCAGTAATAAAATTGCATAGGCTATTCACTGCAGATACTCAGTCCATACTGAAGAGTTTGGTGTTTGACCAATATTCTGATCAGTTTGACTTATAACTGTTTGAACACTTTAGGGCATGTATAGATTGTCTGTAGAAACCTTGAACATCCATTCCTATATGTTTAAGCACTCATGCTTCTAACTGATACAGCTGCATATAATATAACTGCAAACAACTCATAAATAACAATAAAAAAAAAACAACAAAACAGTGATGGATAAAAAGTAAAACGAATACTTCTTAGTGCTGACGGAATTTAATATTTTACAGCCGGTCATTTTCTTTCACATTTAGACTGATGTGCGATGCATTTTTATATACACCATCATGAGTGACAAGTTAAACAGTGTGGAAGCAGCTTAAAGGTCATTAAATACATTTATTGGGTATTATTATAAAACTACATAAACAGTGTTCCAATTAAGCATTTTTAATGTGTTGCAGAACTGTAGGGAACCGTTAATACTGTGTAAATGAAATGCAGTAATCCCACCTAAAGCACACAAAGAAAGGCACATAGCTAGAGAGAAACTCCTTATTGAATGGGCATTTTATTCAAATACATTTTGGATCTGAGTCAGTGAAGCAAATGTAGTGGGAAAAATTGCATCAATGCAGCTCTGTGGATGATGTAAGCATCATGATCATTTGGAATGTTAAATCATAATTTACATGGTTTTTAGATAAAGAAAATATGTATCATAAGCATGTTTTGGTTTTTGGTTGGTTTTTTATAAATGATGGTCAAATATGGCCATAAGTGGGCGTGCAGGTGGAGCAGTGGTTCACGCGCACGACCCATGTAAGGAGAGACCTTAGTCCTCGACACGGGCGACCCAGGTTCAAATCCGGCCTGTGGTCCTTTCCCGCATGTCTCTCCACCTCTCTCATACCCTCTTTCCTGTCAACCTACTGTCAGAAAAACAAGCCACTAGTGCCATAAAAAGCTCAAAAAAATATATATATATGGTCATAAGAAAAACAAATGCAGTTGGCTTTAAAATACGGTTTACTAAGAAAAGTTAGGGCCACATAATTAGCACAAATTCACCCTTTTGTGTAATTTTATTTTTTTTAGCATTTTTTTTTCAAAAAGATGCTTCTTCTACATGACTATTTCAAAATATGTCTGCAGTGTTTACTTTATACAGCTGACAGACACTGTGCTGGTTTTAGTTTGATGATGTGAAAGAAAAGAGTAGAGAATTATGTATATGCTTTTTTTCTTTATTCCTTTATTTAACCAGGTAAATCCCATTGAGATCTGGATCTCATTTTCAAGAGGGACCTGGGCAAAGTTTGCAAAAATCATTATGTGCTGACAAGAACTTTCAATGTAATAAAAAGGGTTAGAATCCTTTAACCTGGCATAAGCCAGATTGATACCTGTAGTTCAGTTTGAATTCTACACACTATCCATCTAGAAAGGATAGGATAAATCACCAAGTGGCACCTCCCTCCAATGTTGATCTTTTAACCAACAGCCACAGCAGTAGCAGCTGTGACGTAACACATATGTACATATGTACTGACTTACCATTTTATGTGGCATGGACTTCATCCAAGAAAATTCCAACAATATTTTCCTCAGATGAATGCAAGTCTCACCATTTAGAGTCGAGCAGCCATGACTCTGGGCTCCCCAAAACCAGTTGGTAATCACTGCTGAGGACCTTTTCATCAATGCCATCAAGTTTTACAGCAGTAATGCCCAACTTTTCAGCCTCAGCCACCTGGTTGTCCATGAGAGTGACTAAATGAGACACGATTATAATAATAATAGGATCCCTTGGCAGCTTCTTGATTTGTTTCACAACTAACAGAGTTAACTCATAAATCAAACTCCTTCCACACCCACAAAGGTACCAATTGCATCCTTTCACTCATTTTTCAAAAAGAAATATAGGGTATTCGAGCTAAAACAGACTGAATAATGGAGTCTACTGACACGTCGACCGGCAAAGCCATATTTGTTTTGGTTCAGCCTGCCACTTCTGGTTGACATCATACACTTCACTCCATTGGTTTGAAAAAAATCATCTATTGGCTTCTGGTAAGATGTTTTTCAGGAGTTTGTGAATTCAAACATCTCATAACAATTTAACTTGCTTGCAATGTAAAGGATCTTATGATCTAGCAGATATTCCTAGAATTCAGAGAGATATATGGTACAACGCAGAAAAAAAAAAAATTTTCTTAGTGGGTGTCAATGGAGAAACTGTTCTATATTAGTCAGTGACTATCACAAAACGGCTAAAATTGGCATAAAAGTGGACTTTCGCAGAGCTTTTTTTTTTAGACATTTCGACATCCTCCCAAGGAGTATTTGTCAATTCTGTTGGCTCGCACCAGATCAAACTCCAGTCGGAGTGCTGATGTATTTAAGAAGCTGTCATGTTGGGTTAAGGGAGCGCCAACCCAAATGCAGAACACCACACGGAGACTGGGAAAAAGCCAAGAGGTTTATTGTAAATAAACACAGATTTGAGACTGAACAGGTTTCGGGTTCTGGTTCTGGTCCTGGTTCCGGTTCGGGTCCAAAGGGTTTTCAGAGCCACTGTAACAGATGGTTCGGTTAGTCTGGTTGACTGATGAGGAATGTACGGTTCAGATTCGGATGGTACCTGGAGCGGTTCTGACAGGTCCAGTGAGGGAGTACCAGCGGGGATCCGGGTTGTGAATCCGGCAGAGTGCAGA